>JAPZEB010071758.1:0-14758 GCA_029783705.1 Chaetodon striatus
TTACTTTTTTTTTTTTTTTTTTTTTTTTTACAAACATAACCCTAAACACTTGCATGCATGTGGTGTTCACACAGACAGCATTTCTGCTGTGGGGCTGCTGCAGAGCTGCCTGCTGCTCTGAGTACTGTATTTCCACAATTAAAAGTCTTTAACATTACTCAGCTGATTAATTGAGCCGTGCAAGCCACTACATTTTCAACAACAAAGTAAATAGTTTACAATAATAAGTCTCATGTTAACAAATTAATAGTAATTGATAGACTTTTTCCAAACACCTACTGGAGACCTCATCATCCTTGATTCCTGTTGTATGTAAGGATAAAGAAGCTCACTAAAATATACGAGCTAGAACATGCCAAAGTTTCCTTCCATTCCTTTTTTGACAACAATTCCCACTCTGGAAAGTGTCCCACCATCTGCTGCTTTGACTGGTTCTGATCCAAAACTGCAGTTCCTGGCGGACCTCTAACTGACAAAGCTGAGGTGGAGCAAAACCATTAGGTGTAGCAGAAACTTTGGCCACGTTTAATATGAACATCTAACATTTTAACATTGATTATATATATATGACAGAAAATACAGAAATGCAAAATAGATCCCCTTTAAATGACCTACTAGGTTTATTTTCCAGAATATCATATGTTTAGCTCTGTGACTTGAATGAGTGGTACAATACATGAGAGGCCCAAACAGGGGCTATTCACACTAATATTGTAGAGTAGTGTGAAGTTATTGTGGTGTTTATTCAGGAAACAGATGGGGAAAATGAGGAAGACAAAATTCATGTCTCAGCCGTTTTAATTTATGTAGTACTTTACATGGATGTGTCTGCAGACTGGTTTAACTGGCTTGGATGAGCACAATGCAGCCTGATGCGTGCCAGGGTGTGTTTTGAGGTTTCAAGCAGTTACCTGACCTATAAACCTTTACCAAATCATAACATCATGCAGGATGACTTCAGGCTGCAGGTGTGGCACACTGTTATCCTTTCTAAGTCCTATATAAGCAGTGGGAGAATACAGAAGATTGTGCAACATTATCCATCTATTTCTCCACACTGTTTTTCTTAGATGCAAGGTTCTCATTACAGCAACAGGTAGCAACAGTAATCTGTACTTTTTGGCATGACACATAACCCTGTCATGAATCCAAAAAACTGAGCAATTGCTTTGTCATGGAAGTTGGAATCGTACAGACCTACAGACAGGAACCACATTGCATTTCCTGTAAAGACACTACAAATAGAGACCAAAAATTAAATGAAAATGAAACATAACTATTACTAGCATTAATAGTCATGCTTTTGTTTATCCCCTCTCTTGTTGCATCAGTATTTGTAAGCATATCAGACTCTTCAGCATGCACAGACATCCCCTGGAACAAACCCCCCAGGGTGGTGTCATGTTTGCTAACACTGGTAGCTTAACTAATTCAGTTAGGCTGAATAACAGTTTGACAATCCATTAGCTTAATAGAGCTGAGATATCACAGATAAAGGGAAGGACTAATACTGGTCTCTTATTTCATTCTCTCTTAAAGTGAACTATTCTAAACCATTATACTGACTATATTTGACTGAAATGCAATGCTTTCTTCTTGGACAGCAAATGCAATGTAATCTCTTTACTAAAATTAAACCAAATTTAAACAGACTTTAAAAGCAAGAGCTAAAGTGGCACCCAGTGAACCCTGTGCCCTTTTCTCCTGATCCCTTTTGAAATGTCAGTTTGAAGTTCATTTACAACTAGTGACCTCTCTGACGCTGGCCACTGAAGAGGAGATGTAATTTGACCTGTTACACTGCACTGGCCGAAGCACCACAAAGCAGGTAAGGTGACCTGCCAGTCAGAGCAGCCTTCCAGTGGTATTACTACAGGGTTAATCAGAGAACCCTGACCTTTGACCTATGTCTTACTGCTGTTGAGTTAAAGAAGGAAGGTCTTCTGAGAACTCTCATGACATCAACTTTCCAGACTTAGCAGCGTGCAGCATTTCAAGGACTGAGATACTACTGCGGTGGTGCTTCATGATGTTTTCACAATGTTTATCTGATGCCTGTCATCACAGCACCTCAGTGTGGCTGCATCTTAGTCCACGCCAGACATCTGATCATTCCAGTATGACAGAGAACATTATCTACAATCAGGATGAGATTATCCCATGCATAATCCGTTTCTTACATGCGCAAGATAAAATAACAGAAATAGATTAAAATAGGAAGCATACAGTCCAGATTTATAAACAGATTTTGGCCCAAGAACTCTAGATGTGAACTACTACTGTCAAATATAGTGCACTGCAAGTTTGACAGTAGTGTCAGCAGCAGTAATATCTGTTTTTCACCACTGAAATATATGATTAATGATATTCTATTGACAGGAGGTGAATAATTGATTGAGTAATCACTCAGTTAAACATTTAAAGATCCAGTGTGTAGGATTTAGGGTGATATGTATCGTGGCAGAAATTGAAATTAATGTAAGTATGTCTTCTTTTGTGTATAATCACCTGGAAAAAAAAAAGCTGGGGTTTTTCTACCTTAGAATGAGTGGTTAGTATCTACATGGGGAGCAGGTCCTTGTCCATGGAGATCACCATGTTGAACTGCCATGTTTCTACAGTAGCCCAGAATGGACAAACCAAACACAAGCTCTCGACACGGTCTCTGAAAAATGACAAATTTTTCTTTATTCAGTGTTTTTGCTGGTTTAAATCACTGGGTTAGTTTGTTTTAGAGGAATAATTCAGCTCTTGGTAAAAACCTCCCTGAGCGTCTGGATTTTAAATTATCAGAGAAAAAAGGTGAGTGCACATTGGCAGGTGTTTTACCATTCTTTGGTCCCATCTTAACCAATTGTGATGACTTTCTGTTTTATATTACTGTAAATTAAATATCTTTGGACTGTTGGCCAGCTGAAACAAGCAATTTGAGGATGTCATCTTAGGCTTTATAAAGTTTTTTTCATGTCTTCCCACTATTTTCTGACATTTTGCAGTAGGACCTCACTTAACAACCATAATAATAATTGACTAATGTGTTTGATTATTTTGTCTTTTAGTCAACTAAGCGTTCGATCCATAAAATGACTGAACATTGTCAAAAAAGGCCCATTCCAAAGTCCAAGATGACATCTTGCTTTGTCAGACCAACGCTCTAAAACCCAAATATATTCAGTTTATAGTTATAGAAGAGTACAATAAGGGAACAAGCAAATATTCATACTTGACATTTTTTATCATAAAATATTAATCAACTAATAAATCATAATCATAAATCAGCAAATAATTGTAGCTCTATTTTTATAGACTAAACAATAAATGTAAATGATTAATTAAGAAAACAATCAATAGATTAATCAAAATAAAAAATGCCCATAACTTCTCAGAGCCTGTTACTTGTTTTGTCAAACCAACATTCCAAAACCAAAAAATATTTAATTTACTAAAAATATGACAAAAACAAGTAAAAAAGTCCTCATTTTTGAAAAGCTTGAACCAGAAAATATTTGGCATTTTTTAACAAAACAGTTAATAGTTACACATGATTTTTTTTTTACTCGATTAATAAACGAATTGTTGCAGCTCTAGCTTTTCATTTAAAGCCAAGTTTACCACAGAGGGATTTGATCAAAGCTGTTAAAAAAGAATTTTTGGTAAAATATTCACATAAGCTTTACAAAAAACACTGTTTTGGTCCTCCCTTGATACACATGTTTGAACATGACTTGAGGCTTTATTTTGTTCTTTAGCTGCATGTAGGACTATTACAAATAATTGTAGATTTCAGATGATACTTGTGCCTAACACACAGTGAGTCCGACACACTGCTCGCTAAATCACACAATCTGTCAGTGTGTTAATCATTGTATTCCTTGTCTATTTGGGTCCTGCTGCTTTTATATCCCCCAATAATCATAAATCCTTGTTCCCATACTCTCTGCCTCTCATGTTGTGTTAGCAGAGTACGGGAATCGTCAGTTGTGTTATGGTTAATCCCACCATTTCCTACTTGGTTCTCTTGCGTTTATATTTGCTGCTGCAACAACAAATGCATTTCCCACACTAGATAATCACTGAAGGTTTGTCTTATTAAGTGTATTTCAGCTTAAGATGCCTTACTTTCAGCAATGTGTGATATTTCAAACCAGTATTCCCACCACAGTATGATAAGTAATAAAAACTAGTGGGCAGCTTGTTTTGGCATAGATCTGAGAACATCTTGCAACAACAGTGATTATTCCTATTCTTCCCACATGCCAGGTTCACTCTCTCAGTCCTGGCAATGACTGCAGATGTTTGTGTTGTAGCTACTTGACAATCAGGTGGATTATTGTCAGTGCACACAGAGTGAGCACCAACATAAACTGAATAGCTTCCTCAGTAGAAGAGTGAGATGGAAAATGCACTCCGTCATGCACTGCCTGTGCCACCCAAAAACACAATTATAGTTCTTAAGCATAGCGATCTTCAAGCAGCTGTACTATTTTTATAAGAATAATGTATCACATGAAACTGAACTCTGATGAACCTTCAGAAAATTATCACCTGATTCTAAAGCTCCCTCGGCTTATGGAGTATTATAGTGATTTTTAGCTCATTGTTTTGTTGTACAGTCCGCTACTTCACTGTTTACTTCTGAAAATTCACAGTTTTCCTATCAAATTTATTGTATCATACATTGATGGTGTAGTTGCCTCTAACCCCACTTTTCTATCCTTTTTAAAATTCTGAGCCATCATTTATATTGCACTGACTTTACATCCATTCATCTCTATCCTTTGACCAACAGGCAGCTGCTGTCAACTGATATCAGCCCAATGTTTGCCCATGCTTGGATATTACATTGAATGATGAACTGTATGGAGCAGTCAAATCATTTACTGCACTGGCCACATAACAAATTACTTCCCTAAAAGCAAAATCAATAATGTTAGAGGGCTGTAAAAAAAACAAACAACCCACATATAAAGATAAAAGCAAAACAGAAAATGTCTTTACTAAAATGAAATATCAGCACTTCTGTGTGGAGCAGTTTAGTCTGAGCAAACTGGCACACTCCTCTGCAGTTGAGTAATGAGCCTGTTCAAATGGGAACTAACCATGTGTGATAACTGGCACTCAGCAAACTGCATTAACTGGAGGATTAAAACAACCAGAAAGCTTTGTTGAACTGGAGCTGCCCTGTTTGGGTGTGCAGGACGCTCATTTATCTCATGGAGGACATGGTTATTTGGTCTGGCTATGTTTAGTTTGTGGAGGGAGATTTGTTTGTTTGAAAATGTCTGTAGGATAAAGATAAATTGTTTTTCATAAAATGAATGGAGGCTAACAGAAGTCATTTTAGATTCACGTTTCATGCACTTTATAATACTACCATCACATTTCTCTAACTGTGAGCAGTGTAACAGATTTGGTGCTCATTCTGTCTGCCATCTACATAATTCCTGCTGGTGCTGTAGTTTGCTGTAGAATAATTGAGTAGTTGATTGACAGATAATGAACTGTTATACATTCACAGGTTTTAGCTTTACAAATGTGACAATTTGCTGCTTTCAGTTCTTTATATCATTGTAAGTAGTATCTTTGGATATCTTTATTATCTTTGGATTTTGGACTGTTGGACAAGCAATTAGAAGATGCCACCTTGCTCTCTGGGAAGTTGTTGTGGTCATTTTAGACATACATTTGACATATTAGACCAAACAAATAATTTTAACATTCAAAACAAATGAAAGATTCATTGATAATTAAAACACTCTTAGTTGCAGCTCTTAGACCTTCATCTACAAATATAACTCACCTGCCCAGCCTTCTTTTGCATGACGATTGAGTCACATTCACATAGGCTGTGGAGTGAAAGCAGCACATAGAAGAGTAGAAGCTTTGGTGCTCCGTTTGTGGCTACACCAAATTGCAACTTGTAAAACTGAAAAATAAAGCCAATACAGAAGTGTCAGAAACTGCACTTCCCCTAATGATCACCTGAAGCTGGCTCCAGTGGAGAGCCAATCCCCATAGATGCCCATGTCAAAATGCCCAACTTTGCAGCAGAAATAAACATGTTTTCAGCCTGGTACCCAAAAAACTGTTCAGCTCTCTATAGCTTTTGTTCCCGTTCATGACAGCTATACAGGGGGTAAATTTTATATAACTTACCAGTTTACAATTTATTAAGACTTAAAGTTACATGTAATTAAGGGTGAGACTGCTTTGACTGACAGGCTGTCTGTGAGGCATCACCACAGTCTGGGTCAGATTCACCCCTCATTCTTCCACAGCTTATTATTTAATAATTATTTAATCGTCAACAAACGTTCGGAGAACAGAGGCAACATCCAGGTGTATGGAATCTGCTGCCCTCCCGCCCTCCCTCTGGTTCTGCCAGAGGAGCTGAGCATAGCTTGGATCAGTGGGGCTTTCTGGAGGCTTAACCAGGGCTGGAGTGGCAGTCAAAGCAGGTGAGAGGAGAGCCAGGGCCCATAAGCATGTTGGAGGCTTCACATCCAGGGGTATGTGGATGCTGGTGGACAGCCGACAGCAGTCACTCGGCCTCGGGCATGGACCCCTGGCTTTACTTTCAGCCGCCTGTCTCTATCCCACAGTTCTTAAGCAGCCTCCAGCAAGCACCACTGACCCAAGCTGTCAGCCTGGTCCATGCCCACAGTCCAGGGCCCTCAGCCCACTTCCCTCCAGTTTCCATGAACACCTGAATGTGGAGCTGTAGACTTAACAGATATTGCTAAGATGCAGTGATAGCAGAAAAAGCTTTGTGGTTGTGGACAAAATAGGTCAAAATCAATACTCTTTTCCTCACAGTAAAACAACCAATCACAGCAGCTTAGAGTTTCTGACACCCCCCTTCCCCTTCTTTCTCGACCATCTATTATTATATCAATGTCTAGCTACGTCCATTATTTTATACAGTCTATGGTCTAAACATGATGTGTTCAGGCACAGTATTGAGTGCTGTGTTTTGGCAACGTTCAGTGCCCACTCAGTCACTGTAGTTACATGGGTTACAAAGAAGAAAATAGACGTGAAGCGTAAAAATACATTCTGGGTCACGTTACATGAATGTAATGTGAGTGAAATTCGTCCAGTTATGTTTCCTATGTAGACCGTTTATAACTGCGTCTCCTATGTAGACATGCCATTATAGACTGATGTGAGATCAGCCCAGATTTGTTTCAGAGCATCACAGGGTAAAGCCACGCCATCAAACTCCAGTATGTGTTTTTGTTGGTATGAATCTGGCAGCTTTAAGGGAAGTGACTCTTTCTAGATTTGGGTTCAAGGTAGCAGCCGGCCAATAGTTGAATCATCATGATTGAAATATCTAACAACCACCTCTTCTTCCACACTTTCATGTGGAGATTGCTTTTTAGTGTACTGATGAGTGAAATTGTATATTCTACTCTTAAAGGCTTTTCCTTGATCTCCTGTGGCTTGGATTGTGCCTCATATGTAAGTGGCTTTGGATGAAACTGTTTGTCAAGTGAATGCATCTAAAAGTCTGCTTTTAGAGCATACATTTGCCATCAAATTTTGAACAGAAAGTCTGTGTTCCAAATTAAAGTTGTGGCATTTGAAAAATGTGGGTACTCAAATCAGTGAGGCTCCAAAAAGTATATGTGAAGTGTAGGATCCGTTGTATTTGGGGTGTGACTCAAACTAGGTGCTAAAAACCAGGATATCTCTGCTGCTTCTATTTTGGCAATTTACTTTTAAATCTGCTTTCTACAAGTCCCCCAACTATATGAAAGTGCAGTACTAAATGGCCTGTTTTATGCTGTTCCACAGTACCTTACTGAACATTGTAAACAGATTAAGGGTCAAATGTGGTCACTGATCTTGGCTGTATTTGTTAATCTTTTGCAATGGATTGGCCAGTAACACTTAACACGCATACTGCTCGGGGCTATGTCCCAGTTCAGTTATTTTATTGATATGTTGATGGAGCATTTTACCTACAATTCAAACCCTGTTCTCAACCTGGCAACAAGTTAAGTATCCTTTATAAACAGCAGGCTTCAAGTCTCTGGAGGTTGTTCTTTGTACATTACTGAAATCAATGGAAATCAATGGCTGGCTGGAAGTCAGGAAATGCACAGTCATCAGTTTGAAATTTGCTTTAGTAAAACCAAAGGCAAGTACTGAGGATGAGCTGTGCTTGCTGCTGGTTTGGACATTGCTGAGCTTTTTAGAAGAAAACAATGGCTCAGCTGGCACATGTTGTTGTTAGTGATCATTTTATCTTGCACTGATGTAGGGGCAAGAGAAAAACCAAGGGGACTTCGGTGACTCTACTAAGAAATTGATGACTTGACTGGAGATTTTTAGAGAGATTTAAATGACCAAATTTTAGTGGATAGCCTTTATTTAATTCCTAATTTTAAACATCAAAGTCAAGCCGTTTGTACTCCATAGCTATGTCCTTTCTACCATCCATCTCTTTTAGGGCCCGTTCCCTAACTCTGGAAGGGCAACTATCAAGCATTGCACCAGTGCTCTTTGTATATCAATATTTGCTTCTGTTTGACAATGTTTAACTCTCTGGTGATGCAGTGCTTCTGTTCCTGTGGCTTGTCCCCTAAATAAGCAGCCATTTATTTAAGCAGGCTGTGAGTCAGGGTGATTAGAGGGACGTCCAGTGTCAGTACATGCTTTGTAGAAAAGAGGATTAATACAATCTGGTTAAGACTCTTTTCACTCCTACTGCAGACTCAGTCTTTCCAGGATCCATCTCTGATTTTTGACTCTTCTGTCCTGTCTTTTATATGCATGCATGTCTGGGTTTAATCAACACCAACTAATATGACTGAGCATTTGAAGTGACACAGGAGCTTAAGGTCGTTGGTACCTAAACAAAATGTCTCTAGGGCGGGATTTACGTGTAGGTCAGCGTACATCATCAGAGGGAGGCAAGGTAAGTGACAGTTGACACTGCTGATTGGATTAGAAAGTAGGGTGAATCTAAAGTTCCTGTAAATAATGCCTTTTTTTTTTAGCTTTTATGTGAAGTGATGTTGATTTGATTGTTTTAATTCCTTCTGAATGATCACACTTGCATCCATACTTAAACATAGTGTATGTCTGATTCCTTTATCTTTTAGAATTTGGTCATGCTGCTGTGAGAACATTTATATCTCCATTTGAAGTTTATCTTTACTTGAAAATTGAATTGTCCCATTTACACATATACAAGGCTTGGCAGCTTGTTACATGGACCCATACTAAAAGGTTTTGAACCTAATCAGTATCAAAAATAATAATCTCATAAATGGTTCATAAAAAAATATAATGTTTAAGTGTTTATTAGTGTGCTTGTCAACAACTAGAACTCCTCCTGTCGGCACCCATAAGGGAAGGCTAATGTGCAAAGAAGCGATGTTTGACAATAGAGTAAAACAAGGTTGAAGTAGTTAGCACTGTTAGCTCTGTAGGTTGGAATCAAAATACAGCCTGAGGTAAAAATGTAGTAAGATGTTGACGAACCAGATCAAATAAGGTAATGTCAGTCTTCCAGTTTCACGCTACCACCACAACTGTGGAGGCATTACATACCAGCAACAAGATTATTAGGGCAAGCTAACAGCCAGATCATTCACTCTTTCCTGGCAATATTACTGTTACCCATGTTGCAGAAAAAAAGATTCTTGGCTGAATCTGGAGAAATATTTGGCTTGCAGAATTAAGCTGCTAGTTAGGCTTAAATTAGATTGTTGTAAAACAAACAAAAAAAACCCTGCTGTTTGCTTTAAGTATCGTGGTTGAATCAAATCACCCCTGGTTGTTCCCAGATGCACATTATGATCAAAATGTAATCAGTTGTTCCCTGGCCTAAGGCCCAGTGGTTCACCAGCTTTTATGGAATGTTTACAGTGAGTCCCTAAGGTGTCCAAACTGCAGGAAAACATGCCTTCCTTCGAAGAAGACGTAATGCATGGTAATTCTTTACATGCTGCAGATAGGAAATCTTAACATGGTCAATCGTATGAAAATTGGAGAGGGAAAGTACTGCTGTATTCCTCCAGCTTTAGATCACATCAACACAGGAAACTGAATTCCCTTGTGAGAGCACACTAAACTGTAACGGTCAAAGCTAAAAATTTTCTTTAGTTAATGAAGGGACAGTGTCAGTGTAAGGAGTGAAATACATGTGGAGTATCCTGTGGAGGGTTGTTTCGGTTTGAGGCTTTCAAGTGTGTTGTTTTCCTGACGAGTAAACACTAAAATACTCATTGCAGAGAGTGAAGGGTAGAGAGATTCAGGCCAGATTGGAATTCGGGGAGAGTTGAAGTAGACAGATGTTGGGTGACGAGGTCGGCCAGAACATAGTTTGCACTTCTGCAGTTGACCCTGAGAAAAAGAGGGATGAACATGTTCCCTATCTCAAGAGTTCATTCGGTACAGTTCACAAAGCTGTAAGCATTGCATAAAATGACCATGGCATTGTATAATCACACAATGTGTTTGTTTTATAAGCTATTAAGAAAAGAAATGGGGGAAAATGTCTTGGTGTTTACAGAAACAGCAACAACAATCTTCCTCTAATGCATTTTTTAAGCCAGCTGACAATGAAGCCTTCCTAAGTCCTGCCCCTTTTTGTTCTGTGCTCCAATAACAGTAGAGCAAGCTTGGAACCCAACATAACCCTGATAAACTCTCCCCTCTCCTGTGATATTTTACTTAGATATGCTCTGTGCCAGGATTGTTTGGGGGGGGGTATTGAAGGTGGTTAAAAGATGTGGCAGAGGAACTGTCACTATCTTCACAGACACATTACACAGTATATAGAAACATCTTAAGCTAGCTAATGTAAGCAAAATGCTAGCTAACTACCTAACTAATGTATGGCTACAGGAGGAGTTAACCTAATGTCAGATCACGAACATCAGCAAGGTGTGCCTCCAACTTATTTCTGTGGTAACGTAAAGAGAGTTGAAAAAGGTTTCTGACATATTTTTTAAAATTATATGAGTTATTGTTAGCCAGAAAAGATCAAGGCTAACATTCTTTTTTTTTTTTTTTTTTTGTTTAATTATCTCTGGTAGGCTACATGCCACCCCAAGGTAACTTTGTATAGCAAAGAGGAACTAAGTCAGCACTATGGTCTGTATTCAGTTATGAATACATAGATTAAGTACTTTAATGAACCCCAAAAGGGAACACACACACCTGGCAGTGCTGGACCAATGTTGACTGATAGTCCTACTCAACCTCTGCCTCTCCCTTTTTTGTTGAGGCCACAAGCCTCAATTTGTGATGTTTTACCACATTCATAGAAGTTAACATAACCTTCCATCACATACGGTGGTCCTTGCTGTTGGCCCCTTAAAGCTATATTGCCTGACGCCCAGAAACAATGTATCTAAGAAACACTAAAGCACCTGCAGTACAAACTCTGAAGCCTCGCTCTGTGTTCCACCCACAGCACTATTTGATCAGTCACACTCATGGAGCTGCTGTGGTGAGTGGGTGGGGCTGTATCGTACGTAAAGGCAGCAGAAATCACTGAAGTTGTCATAAGCATCACAATCCTTGACACTGATGTTGCAAAAACACCCAGAGTTTCTGCTGGTAACGTTCTGTTGTTAGTCTAACAGTAGTTACTAGCTATAGCTTCAGTTGTGTGAGTATGAGAACTGCAAGTAGAAAAAGAAGGAGTGAGATGGAGCCTGGACATGGCAAGATATGTGACCAGATGATCAGTTTGTAAACATGCAGCACAGTGATGACACAGACATTTCATTCACCTTACGTATATAACGCAGACCTGCAGATGGGCCTTTAACCCTGGTTAAACCCATGCAAGTGAGACAGCTATCACGATGTTTGTCTCTGTGGAGACTTTAGTTTGTGTCATGCGCTCTCATGAATACGATCACGTAAATTTTAAACTTGCACACTCAGTGAAAGTGGACTCAGTTTGGAGGCCTCTGTGCCATGTTTATTTTTGTCATGCTTGTATGACCTAGCAATAGAAAGTCAGGGGGTTGGAACTCAGGATCAGTCAACTGAATAAAGCTCCCAGGTCTACCTTGTTGAGCCATGAAGCATTAGTGACATTAGGTTCTTTAACATAGTGCAAATTTGTTATAGTTTGTGTCATTTTGTTAGACTAACAGTCCGTATTAGGGAAAATTGCTTTGAACAAACTGAAAAGGAGGAAAAATGTAATTTTTTAAATTGAAATGCTCTGTTGGTTGATGACATTTCACTCTGTTAGATAGTAAAATACCAACCATGATCAAGTGATTATGTAACAAGCACCACTCTGCTGTCTGTTATGTACTTCTGAAGGCAGAAAGCTACAGCTTTTGGCTTTAAAAGCTGAATATTTCAGGTCTTTGTCATTCAGTGTAGATTGTCTGGACTGTATCTAAGAAAACATTGTTTGATAGAAACCAAACCTAAGTTATAAAGAGGGGAATTCTTGATGATCCTCTAAAAGCTGTTTCCCTGTAACAATGTGTGAAAGGTATGATTTGATTATTACCAGTCCACGTTATTCTGAGTTGTTCCCAGAAACAATGGCAGGGAGAGCATTGAGGGAAACAAAGGTCAGCAATGACTGGAAAGAGGCAAAGTGTAAAGCCTCTGGATGTATGGGGTCCGTCTTCCTGTTTTACTGTAAATGTGTACTCATCGTGTCTTAGCAACCGATGAAAGACAGAAATAACAATTTGTACCCACTTGTAAAAGGTTCCTTTCATCCATCTCAGTGAAATGATAAACAGCACTTCCTCTCAAGTCCTTCAAAGGGAATTAATATCCTGGGGTGTGAATGTATTTGCTAATTTTCCCTTTGGTTCTTTAGATTTATTTTTTAAATGACAACTCAACTCTCTTTGCCTTTTGTAATGCAGAAACATGACAGTTATACCATAATAAGTAGTATACCATAATATGTTAAATAGATTGTTGACAAAAGTAATACGAAAAGCATAGAAATTGGTGCTTATGTGCTTTCACATGGGTTGTTTCCATAGCCATGCTTAGTGGTCTAGTGTAGACCACGTAGAAGCATGTGAATACCACAGAATCTTCCTAGGCATGGGCTATCAGAGTCTTTATTACTTGACCTTGGGGACAGTGTCCCCATGTGCAGCCTTGCTATTCTTGCTCTTTCATCCTTGCATTTGCCTGTGTAGGATATACAACTCTTCATGCTGTTTTGTCCTTTTGTTTGTCAACTTGTTTATGGAGCTGTGTATGCTTGTGTATATAGCGGTATAGTAAAAAGAGTCCTTTCTCTGTAGCTAGGTGTCTTTCCCCACCTCCAGTTTATGCAGTCTTGGCTGGTAAAGGTCAACAGCAGGAGTGAAACTCCTACTGGGTGTTTGCTCTACTTTCTGCACTATCAGTCTTATCCACAGTATGCTGGAACCATTCCCGACATGCATTACATCTTGTTTTCTCATACTTTCATTTGCACATTGTCTGACTTGATTTTGCCTGGCTCTTTCCTTTTCCTTATTTTCCACTGATTCTTAAATGACAGCCTTTTATTGAATCTGGTAGCTTAAAGAGCCAAATATTTCCCTCAGGAGTTGGTAGAGACCAAAAACAGAGCTTAAGGAGAGTGAATATTGGACCAAACCCCTTTTTACACAGTGGTCCCAAAATACTGCCACAGCAAAGACCCTTATTATACTGGCTTTGCTTTTTTACTTAGACCCTAACAATATCAACTTATAACATAGGCCTGTGCAGTGCTTTCTGAACAATAACAATGGCATAGCATGGTAGTAACAATAATTTGCTGTCCGTTATGAGGCGATTGATCTCATCTTTTGCTTGGAGGGTAAGGATCTCCCGTGCCTCATTGTTTCCCCAGTTTGTGGACATTATCTGGCTACAGTTTCTTTTTGCATTACCTGCTAATTACTGCTAGCTGCTTTTTAAATCTCCCCATGTTGGATAGCACACATAATACGTTGTCTAAACATCATACTCGTCCCATTCTGCTGGCTGCCCCTTTCACACAGACATCCATTTGGCGCTGTTATTAAGTCCCCTGTTGGCTTAAAGACAAGACAACTCTGCCTCCCCGTTGTGTTTATAACTGTCTTATAGAACATCAATGCAGAATAACAGTGCAACATTCTCGCCTTTAACAGGCAGCGTAAAAAGGGCTCTACCTTCATCAGGTGGTCAAAAACTTGAATGCTAATGTTGCTCTGTAACTTCTGGTTGTGTAAATAGGTTTGCCATATAAACTAAGTGTTGTATTCACAACTTGTTTTCACTGCCCCCAAGCACTCAAAAACATTGGACATTGCAGGTTCAACGTATTAGTGATTAGTAAAATGCACTTGTCATTGATAGGAATGGGTGTTTAGTTAAACGGATATTGTGGTGAACATGGTGTCAAAGACCACAGAGGCTTCAGGATGCATGATTGTGCAATCCTATGTTCAATCGAAGTGACAGGGTTGTTTTGTTAATATTAGACTCAGTATTCACAATAATATGATGGTGTAACAGCAAAAAAAACCAAAACATACCAGTATAGAAATAAAGTCTGGTTGTCACACATTCAGGTTAAGGTTGCCTCATCTTTCAGTTGATAAACACAACTGACTTTGCGTGTTGTGCAGTCTACCTTTGTTTTTTCTCTTGTTTGCCATCTCTTCTTTGCTTTGACAACAAAGGATTGTTGGTACTGTCCACCGTGTGTGTGTGTGTGTGTGTGTGTGTGTGTGTGTGTGTGTGTGTGTCGTGTGAGTGCAAAAATTGTCACTGAGAAACGAAG
>JAPZEB010072067.1:0-14707 GCA_029783705.1 Chaetodon striatus
GTTGCTTCTATTTGGATAAGCATAGTTATATAAAATTGGATGGTGTAACACAGCTGATAAAATAGCTGTCAGTTTTGTAAACTGGAATGTTGTGTGTAACAACACTGGCAACAGGTGACTGCAGTTGTGGGACAGACAGAAAGTCGCGCTGATACCATAGACTGTATAAAGTTATGGACGTAGCTACTGTGACATCACCCGTTGGCAGCGGTGGACAAAGTATCCAACCCAATCACTTGAGTCAAAGTATATAGATACTCCTAGTCAATATTACTCCAATATAAGTGAAAGTTGCTGAAAGTTTTTTAAACATACTTAAATATTCAAAGTACTTAAAAAAATATATATATTGACGCATCATTGTATATTGTCTCAATACATTTACAGAACGTAATCACTCTACAATGACCCAGTGAATGCACTTACTTGCTTGTATAACCTGTAGAATGAAAAGCTTGTTGAATATGCTGCAAAGCCTAGAAATGCCCACAGAAACACAAACTGACAAAAGGACCACCATAGTTTTTTTTTCCTTTTCTGCCATACATGGCATTCTCCCAGTTAACCCAGTAAATTTCCTCTCACCCCACCTCTCTACCACACCTACCTGCCAGCCTATCAACTGTCCACACATCTCCTGCTCCTGCCAGTGCCAGTCCACCCCACTCACTTCATCAAGCCAACTCTGCTCACCTGTACCTCATTATTCCCTGCCACTATAAATACTCCAGCTTCACAGACTCTCCTTTCCAGATTGTTCTTTGCCATTCTATGCAAGGCTTTCGAGTGTGTGTTCCCAGAATGCTTTCTCATTGCCGACCTTGACTATTTGTGACTCTACTGCTTCGCCTGCTCCTAGGTAAACCACTCAGCCTTCTGTCCCCGACCAAGAGGTCTGCTTCCACGTTTCTGGTTTCTGTTTGCTTGTTTCCCATAGCTGTGTCGAAAGACTACCAGTCAGCTCTCTGTTGTGAGTTCGCCTCTTCTGCTGCCTGAGATTTTCTGTGCTGTGAATCACCTCACTGCGTAGCTGCACATTCTGTCTTTGTGTGTGTGCTGCAGAATGTTGATGAAGATTTTCAGCCATCCAGATCATGGTAATCTTAAGTTTTATATAATTGGCAACTGGACTTGCTTGAGTTTCTTGAAGACATTTCATCTCTCATCCAAGAGGCGTCTTCAGTTTAGAACTGAACGATATAGCACGTAATTTTACTATGACCTGGATGACTGAGAATCTTCATCAACATGTTATGAAACAATTTGGGAAGAATGCCCTTTGACTGGTACCAGAACTGAACAAGCCTCTTGGATGAGAGGTGAAACATCTTTAAGACACTCAAGCAAGTCCAGTTGCCAATGAGCGCTGTAAAATCCACTCATCATCATTGCTGGTTCCTCAACTCCTGGCTGGTTCCAGCTTCCCTACAGCTGGCTCCTCACAGATGTGTTGGCTTCCCTTGTGTATTCATCTGGTATTGGCCCCTCTGCTCATCTAATGTCACCTTCAGTCTGCTACCTCATGGTACTTCTGCACACTTTTGAACTGTTTGCTGTTTGTATGCATGCAGTAGATGCCAGTGATTCACCAGCTCTCTACTCTGGTGTGTAAAAGCATTAGACTGAACCTGTGGCCTGGAAGGTCCCAATCCAAAAAACTAATGTTCACTATTGTTTATCTTCCTGCTCATTTTTGCCTGTCTTCACTGCTGCTATTTTGTTTCAAACCACACTTGTTACAGTGTGCTCTTCAACTGCTTGCATGCAAAACCAACAAGATGCCTATCAAAACTGCTGGGATCCAGCCAATGCACTGTAACGCCAATGAAACTCCTTCTGCTTGCTGTCCAGCAATCAGTTGTGGTGGCTATGTATGTAGCCTTACTTATTGCTTCTTTCATCTGATTCTTCATCAGTGCTATGGCTTTAATCTTGCACCACACAATGGTTCGTGATATCACAGTGCCGTATGGCTGGTGATCTTGAACAAGGTTTTGGAATGATGGCTGTTTAACAAGAGGGCAGGGCTGGAGACCTTTGCGGGCAAATCCGCAAATCCATTAACAGTCATTTTACCACAAAACTGTAACTACTACAAGAATGGATAACTGTTGAAAATATTAATCTGGAGTTAAGCAAATGTTTACAGACCTCAACATGCTTTCTCAGGCTGGATGGCCTTGCAGGCCGCGATGAAGACTGTGCATGGTAAACAGAGCAAAATAATACGAATCATTCAGATCTCAAAAACTTCAAACATTGACTTGAGATTTAGTCATCGGTCTGGCCATGGATTTGGTGGGAAATCTTCATCTGCATCTGCTGCTGTAGCCATAGGAATACTGCATAACCAAATGAAACTGCCTGCTGATGACTTCTCCACTCTACCTGCTTCTTCCCATGAGCCACCCAATCTGAGTAGTGCATGTGTGAGGTAATGGTGCGGTAATATCACTTTGACAAACAAACCACATGCGGAATTGAATGATCAAAGTTTATGGATTTTTGCATTTCAGAAAAGAAAAAAAAATCTGCTTACTTCAAAGCAAATGGAACGAGTAATAAGAGCCTTCATAGAAATGTAGAGAGGCCAAAGTAACAAGTTAAAAAAAAAAAAAAAAAAACTCAAGTAAAGTACAGATAATCAAAAACTATACTTAAGTAAATGTATGTCATTACTGTCAATCACTGCCGATTGGTTTGTGACTGTTTTTTTTTAAGCCTTGAGTTCAGCATTTCAGCTGTTGCCATCTTGGTTTTTTGGAGCTAGGAGTGACCATATTTGGATAAAAGGTTAGTTAACTCAGAGTGCAGCAATGCCTTTCAGACAGCCTGTCACTCAAGTGGCCCTGCACTTAAATATGTGCAACTTTATGCCTTGATAAATTTTAAACAGGCGAGTTTTATAAAAAAAAAACTCTCAAACTCTTGACTGGCTTCTGGAGCCAGCTTCAAGTGGCCTTTGGAGGAACTGCTATGTGTGGCACTTCACATTTTTTTCACCCTTACACATACTATCATTACTAGGATAGTCCCACTTGCAGTAGGAGGTTGAAAGGATGAAGCAGAGAATGAATGAGACTGACGCCAGACCACGTACCACCAAGCTAACAAGTTCTGCAGCGGCACTGTAGCTCTGTCCTTTATGACAGGATGGCTCACCCAAAGAATGCATGGCTATCTAAAAAAAAAGTTGTATCTTGAATCCATAATGGGGAAACACTATTGAAAAAGTCAGTCTACGTCATTTCAAACATGACCCCAACACTGTGTTAACAATTTGCCGTTTAAATAGACAACTAAATGACAAGGCAGCAAGATGCACATCGGATACTAAGAATCAGATTATGGCTTCTATGTTAAACTCACTTCATTGCAGTGCTTTGCTTAACACACCAGTACGTCCTGCATTATTCATTGTTTGCTGTGTCGCAAAAAGCTATTGCATTCCAAAAACAGCTTTTCATATCAAAACTAAATTTAGGCATTACTTAGTTGATAAAACATGACATGAGGTGATTTTTTTTGTTTGTTTTAATTTGCCTCTTTATATATTTATCTTTGTATCAATTCCTCTATTTATTTACTTTTCTATTTAGTTTTCCTTAATTCAGATATGTAGTTAGCTAGTTATTTCTATAAATTTCAAATGTCTTTATTTTTGCACTTGTTTTTTAAATTAACTGATTCCCCCCTATGCATTTCCCTAAACCTATTTAGGCTGATCATTTTTTGGCACCTTTTCCCCCATTCTAAAGCGGTACAGCAGAAAGTGTTTTGACCTGCAAAAATTTGCAAATCTGTAAAATCTGACACAGGGTAAATTCTATATGCTCAGCACAAATCTAATTTATTACAGAAAGTAAATCCAATCACCACAGCCATTGCACAATAAATTGATTTGTCTGACAAAATAAATGAATAAATGAATAGATAAATAAATAAATAAATGATGATAAACAAAAAATGCAAAGAGTCAGGGTCCACTTACTAGATATTTACATATCTTTTAGTCATGTGTCATGGTCTTTCTTGGCAGGTATTTACTTGTCATTACATGACCTAAATGTGGAGCACAATAACATCACTACAGGTAGCTGTAGTCCAATACCCATACTACAATACCATACAGTATGCCAGAAAAAAAGATTAATTATGTGCCAATTCATAGCATATTAAATGTAATATGCCAAAACTTACCAGGATGTTTGACTACATCTGGTCAGATTTTGCAGTATGTGAGCCAGCATGCTTTTCTGGCTATTTTCACCAACAATCCTCTGCGCAGCGGACGATATGTCACATCGATTGAGCCGCAAACAGATGACAGCATAACCACTGACTGACAGCTGACTGACAGCTGTCAGACGCATTTGAATATTTGATGACCAGTCGAATGGTAATAAAAGGAATATTGACTGTGTAAGTGAACAAAATAATCCTAAATATTACAAACAACAAAAGGACATTACATTGAAAATAACAATCACAAAGACCTGCAGATGTAATTTGGCTGTTGCAAATATAATATGTTAGAATCTACTATCTGCACAGTTATAACTGTAAAGTTAAAGTACATACATAGAGTAACAACAGCAGAGCTCTTTGCTGATCTTACTCTCTGGCAAACTTGGTGAGGGGCATTTGTTTTATCTCCAAGGTAACAAATATAAAAGCAAGAGGTCAAGGTTCTGGGCATAATGTTATGAAAAATTGGTATGTCCCGATTATGCGCGTACTCCATGTAACAGTACATACTTTATAAGGAAAAAAAACAAGTATGCAATTTGGAATGCATCCTTGATCTTTCTTCAGCCGTCTGCTGACTTCTGGTGGGTGCTGTGAGCAGTTTGTTCTGTCCTTAAAAGATACAAAGATTACCTTCTTCCCCTCATGTCTGTTACAATCTGTGCATTATAGTACCCGTGTTACCGTACTGTAGTATGCCAGGAAAATATTTAGTGTGTGCCAATACATAGTATAGCAGCGTGCCAAAAACTACCAGGATGTTCTACTTCATCCAGTTGGATTTTGCATGATGTAAGCCAGCATGCTTTTCTGGCTATTCTGACCCAAAATCCTCTGTGCAGTGGACAATGCATCACATAGACTGAGCCGCGAACAGATGACAGCACATTGTTTGAAAGCTGACTGACAGCTATCAGGCGTCATGATGACGGTTGACAGCACATTCAAGTAACATTCAAATAGTAATAATAGGAATATTGATTGTCTAAGTGAACAAAATAATCATTAATAGTATGGACAAAAATAGGACATAATTATAAAAATAACTATGACAGAGAACTGCGGATGTAATTTTGTTGTTGTAAATAAAATATGTTAGAATCTACAATCTGTGCAGTTATAACTTTTCAGTTAAACTACACACATTGCAAAGTAACAACAGCAGAGCTCTCTGAATTGTTTGTTTATTTGTTTTCTCTGTTTGTTTTCTCTTTATAGTAACCGATATAAAAGCAAGAGTGTTGATGTTCAGGGCGTAATGTCTTGAGGAAGCACTATGTCCCGATTGTGTGCATACTCTTTGTAACAGTACTTACTTTTTAAGGTCTTCTGCAGTACACACTTAAAGCATAAAAAATTATAGAATTCAGAGCACACTCAATATGTGCTACGTTCCATATTATGATGTGGTTGGACTACTTCTGGAGAACAGACATTATCTATGGTATTGATATGTGCTGTTGTTGAGAAGAACTGGGAAAGTTTACACAGAGACCAAATGAGAAACAGTTCTCAGATTTTCAGGAAGATATTTTCTTTGTTGGCAAGTTTATACTGACAACCTTCCATTGATTTACATTGCCAAGCTCCCTCAGCCATTGGTGGAATTTGGGGCTCGACTTGTTGTAAAATCTATTATGTTTTTAAAGGCAGAATTCAGGGTCCACTTTCCCACATGCTAAAAATGCTCTTTGAATCACAACCACTCCCACAACAATGTATCACACAAATAAAAGTGAATGTTCATTGACAAGTAGGGTTGTAGCAACATTTCAGAATAAAAGCCAATTATTGGTTATATTCAGGAAAAAAAAGGCAAGGCAATGGGAAGTAAACAGAAACTGGTGGCTGTGAATCAAAATCCGCTTTCCTTTCCAAGTATGCGTAAACATAATAACTTTGCCATTTACTATTTATGCCCTTATCAAAGGCAAACCCATCACCCTCATGTTATTTTTTCTTTTTTTGTAAAATAGTCAATAGCACGTGTAACAAAATTATATGCTTATTCCAAATAAATGATAATAAACTATTAAAATTATGAAAATAAATGAATAATTTCTCATTTTCTTTGGTATTTTTTGTGATATACATCTATGCAATGATGATTGTTGGGCAAAATGTATGGTGATGTTATCCTATGTCAAATCTCTGATCATGTGACGAGACGATATGTGTATGCTAGCACTATATGGCCCATCATAATAGTGTGCACTGGGGCCCATAATAACTTCCTTACACCACTGGTTGGACTCCATTTTTTAAGTTGCTCTCAGTATACATACACACAGTTCCAAGAATATTTTTCAGGAAGATACAAATAATACAACGACAAAGACTTGGCTGAACAAAGATTGGTAAAAAATAAACATAGAACAATTATGGCAGCTACAATTACTTCAAAGCAGCTTCTTGCTGTGGAAAATAACAGCATATTTGTTTCATCCTGGTTTTCTTCAGTATCACAGCACTGAGACAGCCACTCTTAAAGTCGCTAATGAGCTTATAATAAATGCTAATGCTGGCATGTGCTCATTTCTTGTGCTGTTGGACTTAGGTGCGGCCTTTGCAACAGTTGATCATGGCATTCTTTTAGATAGACTGAGGCACTGGGTGGGTGTATCTGGTACTGCCCTTAACTGGTTCTCTTTATAGTTGTAAGACAGGAAGTTTTGTGTGTCTGTTAATAATGTCATGTCATCCATTTTTCATATTAAGTACAGTGTGCCTCAATGGTCATTCCTTGATCCTATCCTGTTTTCATTATACATGCTCCCCTTTTGGTATGTCATCCGCCGACAATGTGTTTCTTTCCACTGTTATGCAGATGACACTCAGCTGTACCTACCTGTTAAAAATGAGCTGAGGGAAATTTAACAACATCCAATTTTTTACATCATATAAACAGTCCTGTAGAGAAGTCAGTATGCTGAGGTCAGTTGGTTTAATAAAACAGAAATCCTTGTCATTGGGTCACAGCATATCACAAAACAAATACTGCCATCTACTGGTTACCTGTCACAGCACATAAAGCCTGTTGCAAGAAATACTGGTGTCATGTTCAATAGTAATTCATATTTTGAACAACTCATCACTAACCTTGATTCGATCATGTTTTTATCACCTCAGAAATATAGCAAAAATGAGACATATTTTAACTTTTAGAGATACAGAAACTGTTGCACATGCTTTTATCTCTTTGTATGTTGATTATTGTAACAGCCTTTGGTTATGTCTTAATCCAAAAACCTGGCAATGACTTCAGATTGTACAGAACTCAGCCACTAGGTGTTTAACCAAAACTATGAAGTACAATCACATTGCACTGATTTTAGCCTATTTACATTGGCTCCACATTTGTTTTAGGTTTTACTTTAAAATCTTATCGATTACTTTGAAGGCTCTTCATGGCCTTGCTCCAGATCACATTTCAGAACTGTTAGTCCCTTGTGAACCTTTGCATGGTTTGAGATCCTTGGGCAGAGGTCTTCTGCTTGTCCCAGAGCCAAGGCTTAGGACTAAATGGGACAGAACTTTTGCAATCAGGGCCCAAAGGCTCTGGAATGACCTGCCTGGAGATATAGTGAGGCTGTCTATGTAACTGGCTTCCTTTTATGTCTCTCCTAAAAACATACTTCTACTGGAAAGCAGCACATCCTGAGTGTATATGAGCAATCTTATTGATTTTATGACACATTTATAAACTTGATTTTAGTTTTGGCCTTTTTATTTTATCTTTTACTTTGGTGACATTCCAAGACATGTTGTTTGTTTCATGCTCCTTGCGTTTTAAATATGTTTAAAAGTCTGTTTTATTGTTCAGCACCTTCAAAGGTCCTATTTAAGAACAATATAGGCCTATTTTAATTATACCAAATGAGGATAATTGTATACACACATTTCTAAGAAATTATTAGGAAACGATAGACTATAAAATATAATATTGACCTGAAAATAAGAAGAAACAAAAGTAACTCTAAAATCCTCTACATTTGCCTGCAGCCATACTAAAATCACGCCTTTATTTTGAAGAGAACATATTTCCGTTTCCGGTCTGTGGGAGTCAGTGTGAGGAGCTTTACGTTGGTCGCTGGTGCTGGAGCAGCAGAGGAGAGCAGAGGGAGAGAGAGAGTGGGTCTCAACAGCTGTCAGTGTCTCTTTACCGCCAAGTGTCCAGCCGCACGCAGGCAGGTGAGTGAAGCGACGTCCGCGGTTCGAAAGCCGGGGAGAAAACCTGCTCTGTCTCCCTGGTTCTGGTTCTCTCGAATTCAACCAGTGCTTTGCGAGGCTGATGCTTCTTACTGAGATGAAGTAGGAAGGTAAGGTGTTGGTAGGCGCAGGTTGCCTTCTCCTGTCTAACTGTCGGCTCGCCGACACTTGGATACAGATGTGTTACTTTGTTAACTCGTTGGCTGTGGCGACTCACCTCCGGTGTCTCCACCGTGATTCATGGTGTTTCCGCTGAAGTTGACGAGCTGCTGGGGTGATGGTGATGGTGATGATGATGGAGGGCTTCACATGTAATTTAGGCTTTGTGGTGAAGTTGTTTTTATTGCGTCACGTTAAGGTGAAGCCCGTGTTACAGCCTGACATGAGGGGAACTGACTTCAACTCTCGAGTGTTTGCCCCATTTCTCTGGCTGGATAAATTGCAAAACCTCTATTGTCCGTCTCTCTTGGGTACTTGAGATAAATGTCCCTCTGTTGAAGGTGTGACTGGATGTGTACCTCCTGATCAGTGAGTGCACTGGAGTAGATTTTTAGTGGTTGTCATGTGGTGACTCCTAATTTAGCCCAGTCTCCACATTTTGTAATTTTATAGTAATGTGTATTCTGATGGACCTTTAGCTAATGGGGCTCACTAGCTCATGAAAGTGATATTACAGAGAGCGATTGGGTTTGCATTCCTTAACTTTGTACTTAAATGCATTTCCATTACCCCAAGAAATGCGCAAAACCTAAATATCGCAATAAAAAACTGGCAATGGAAACACCTATATTTCGAAAATCCTCTCAGATATCGCTAAAACATTTTTACGCTCTCATGAGGTGGTTTTTCAGACATGTCGATATAAAAGTGTAATCTCATAAGTGTAATGAAAACACTTTTTTCGCATTTACACGTCACTGGGGTCAGCGGACATGACGTAGGGGGTCACATGACCAGTTCATTTCGAGGAAGATGGCGCGGTATGTGTGGACAGAGGAGGAGACGGAGTTATTATTAACAGTTATTCGTGATAAAAGTGTCACAGTTATCTTGGACAGCAAATAACAAAGACATTCAGAATGATCAGTGTCCCTAGACGCATAATGCTTTCGTCCATCTTCCTCAACGTGAAGTCTCGCGGGACGGACGAGAATTTACAAGAATTATGGCTAGTTCGCAAAACACCGTTCAATGGAAACACTTGCAAGTACTTTGTCGAAATTTCAGAAATATCGCTTTTATTTTGTGAACAAGTCTAATTGAAATGTAACTTGATGCTACTAACAAGCATTGTGTATCAAAGCCTGGTATATCGCAGGGATGCACAATAATATTGGCACATCATTGGTATCGCCCGATATTGGCCTTAAAATGAAATGTGGGATTTGGCCAACATGCTGGTAATATTGGTACGTCATAGATAGATAGATAGATGGATAGATAACTGACAACTTTATAATCCACCTCAGTGGAAATTTGAACTTTAGCTTCTCCCAAAACATCAAAGGTACATACAGACACATAATACAATACACCATTTAAAGCATACAATTTAACAATCATGTGATACAATAGTGCAAATAGGCGGGTAGGAGCATTAAGTTATATAATAATAACAACACAGAGCACATCTTATAAAATAGTAGTGTTCCCTGATACACTCATTCTGTGTTCATTGGCTGTATGCCATAGGGAGGAAAGGACTTCTTATACATGTTCCGATTGGTTCTTGGGACCCTAAATCGACGCTCAGACTGGAGCAGGAGAGTTGTGTCTGTGACTTGCCAATCACCTTCCCTGGAATACTGACAACCCTAGAGAGCTTGCTTTTTCTCTTTGCACTCAGGCTGCCATACTATGCTGTGATGTTAAATGACGAAATGCTTTCAACCAGGCCTCTGTATGTTATTTCAAATATGCGTTGGCAAACACCAAAGTTCTTCAGCTTCCTGATAAAGCTGGCTCTCTTAAAGATGCTCTCTGAGTTTTCATTAAAAGTTAGTATCTGATCAACATTTGTGCCCAACTGCTTAAATTGTTCTACATTTTCTACAGGCTGATTATTGTGTATGACAGGGAGGATATGACTAGTTCCATCTAGTTATGTTTGCAGTAAAAGTTATTTTGTTTTGGCCACATTTATTTCCAGTTTACTTGCCTGACACCAGTCCTGAAAAACGGTGACCTGGCTAAAGTAAGCCTCTTCATACATGCCATTATCTTCCAGAAGAAGACCAACCAGAGCCATGTCATCCACATATTTAAACAGCTTGACATTATTGCATCAATGCATTTGTAAAAATGGAAAACATCAGTGACGACGGCACACAGCCCTGAGGTGCCCTAGTATTTAAAACAAGCTCATCTGAGTAAACCTTATTCATTAAAACTCTCTGAGGGCAGTCATTGAAAAGCTTCTAATCCAATGAACAAGACCACAATTCACATTCACCTTAAACAGTTGTTCTAAAAGAGTGTCAATTTTCATAGTGTTAAAAACAGTGCTAAAATCAGTAAAAGTTTTAGCAAATTGTGGTTGTCTTGCCATTTGCTCCACTAAAGCTAGTCTATGTAACAGCTCTAAAATGAACTCAGAATCGGCTAACATGCTTTTTCATAAGGAAAAAAAAAAAAAAAAAATTTTGCTCAATGAATGAATATTACATACATTGAAAAAACACCTCCATTTGCTAGAGGGCCATCACAATATGAGTATGCATGCAGGGTAAAAAGTGGATATATCGATATTGCCATTGGTTATCAGTCAAATTAGCTGTAAAATATCGGCATATCGGCAAAAATCCAATATTGTGCATCCCTAATATATCATCTTCCTCTGTGCCATAGAGCTCCATTGTTGTCTAAAAGCTATTCAAAACACATCAGTGACCCACAGCGTTGCACTGGTCACATGTACATATTTGTGGGCTGCTTTTAAAGATGTATGACTTCACTAGGATCCAATGGGGTTTGGGCTGAGAGTCATAAACAGGTCAGAAAATATAAAGAGATGGACTAACCCATTGTTGGGTTAAGTCTTTTCATGGGAAACATCAACAATAAAACAAATCACATACCACAAGACTTAAACATCAAGGCCTTCTGGCTTGATTGAGGATTTCTTAATAATGTGTTTTGTTAGTAACATTAACAGCTGTGAAAAGGATGATATGGTTTGATGTTGTGAACTCCAATGATAGTCTTTGTGCTGGTCAGTGATTTTTGTCGTAAATGATATCATCATGGCATCTTTTTGGTTATCAGCCCTGTTGGTCATGTTATAGTTCTTTAGACCTAGTCACCAAAGATATCATGGCAACATTTTAAGGTAGACTGGCAATTGTTTTGAATTGTGGAGACATGTGAAATTGGCAAACTTGTTCTTTCTGTTGTCATTGTCAGCCGGAAATGTAATGTGTGATTATATATATAGATAAACACGGTGGTCCAACCTACGTGACGGTTCTGCTGTGCATATTTTAAATACTGTGTTTCTTTATAAACCAGATCTATTAGCACAGAAGCTAAGCAATGTACTGCTGTGGACAGGGCTGCAGCAAAATGTATTTAAGCTACCCAAAAAAGTCAATATTATTTTAAGCGTACGCTATTGTTTTCATTGCTTTACCTTAAACACCAATTGATTGAAGCAGCATTAAACAGCATCTTCTATGTTCTAAAATAACTGTTTTTGTTAATGGTGGCGTTGAGATGACACCTCTGTTGCCTGTCAGAAAGGGCTTTCAGTTGGCAAGGTAAAGCGGTGAAAACTTTTTAAACGTAGCGTACAGTTAAAGTGATATTGATTTTTGTATTTGGGCTTTTTAGGTCGCTAAAACCTAAATTATTGGGGCATTGTCTGCTCAGCGCTGTTTCATTTTATGTATGTCACACAGGTTTTCCTCCTAGAAGATACTGTAAACAATCATTGTGATTTGGTTCATGTGATGGATAAACAGATTGACAAACCTGTGCTTGGAAGTGCACATTATGAAGTTCAAATTTTAGTATTCCACCTGCACATAATTATTCAGAGGTATGCGAGGCTTCATTTTTGTTTTTTTCTGCTTTTATATAAAATACAGCACACCAAGCACCATACCAAGTCCAAAGTCAGTAGTGTTTGTTGCTTGTTTTACAACAAATAATTGTGCAATAGATAAGTATTTTAGTTGTGATTTCTCCACAGCGTATGTCATGTGGGCCTGTGTTCCCAGATTGAGTGAAAGTTGTGGGAAAGTGCTCTAGTACATGGGCTTATACAGACTTGTTAAGATATTAACAATTTGGAGCTGTGGAAATGGAAATGTAATCTTGCAGGCATCGGGAAATATTAAACAAATTAGCGATGTGCTGATTTTGGAATTTACGGCAGATACTGATACCAATAGCCGATATTAACACTGATATTTTTATGTTATTTATTTTGTTTTTGTTGTAATTTATACCCCCCTTTGTGCCAGGGAAAGAGATAAATCTACACTACACAAAAATAACTAAACTGATTTAAAGTAATAAAGCCCTTCATGATAATGTTTTTGAATCAGCGCAAATTTAATCATATAAATTTAGGAAGCAACCTCTAACCTTTTGCATGAAAAACATTAAAAAAACAAACAAACAAACAAACAACAAAAACAACAAAAAATGAAAACAAAAACTGCTTAAAAACCACAAAACCTCCATGTAACATAAGATATCTCACTTGGAATAATAAAAGAAAGGAGGTCTTGGGTGATATAAAGATGCCCCCATTTGCCAAACTGGCAGCCAGGCTACACAGCGGAAGATAGGGATGCACGCGATTAGTCGTCTAAATGATTAAACATCTGCCCCCTCACTAGTTTGCACCAGAAATATTAGTCAGTTAAACCAATCAGTGTTTCATTCATGCACAAGGCCGCGTAACTGTAATGCAGCCACCCATAACTAGTGGGAGCTACAGAGCCATCAGATTGCAGTCCCTATCCCCGCAGTAATGCTTGAGTAAAATGGAGTTTTAAAACAGCACAGTGGGAAATTGGAGAGATGTCCTCTTGAAAAACCAGGTCAGTTTTGCAGTACTTTGATCTAGAAAATGCAAACAAGGTAGCATGTAGGGTAGGGTAGAGTCTGAAAAAATGATGCCTAACCCTAGCCCATACATCACAATATTTTGGGCTACACAATTTTCCTTGCATTTTTCCCATTCTTGCATTGGAATGGGTTCCAATAGGGTTAATCTATCCAACCACATACAACTGGTTGCAAAATTTACATTTTGGCTTGATATTTCTTGAGTGTATGTGGGCATTTTGGCCTGACAGTGGTGCAGTGGTTACATTAAAGTTCAGGTAATCACCAAAATAAGGAATCCTCCACTGGGGACCGTATATGTGATATAGTCCAAAGAGAACCAAAGTGTTGGACATATTGTGTCATGCTGACAGCATTACTGCATGGGCTTATTTTATGATTTTGTAGAGAAAATTTGAATTTCAGAATTTCATTGAGACACAAATGTGAGGAAAAATGAAATGTATTAAAAAATTAATTGGAGTGTATTTGAACCTTGTTGAGAGAAAGCTCTTTTGCTTTGCAGGGATCTTTCATGTGGTGAATATGCAAAATGAAGGAGAGAAGCATCTGCTGTTTGGCTCGCAACAAGCTGACTGCCATGTAGGCAGGGACCATGTATTGATTGCCTCATGAAACTGTATTGCTGTCGAAAGAACTATCACATGCTGACAGGCTGTGCAGGCTATAATTGAGCAGCACACGGTGAGTCCTGGGGAGAGGATTTACAAGCTACTGAAACTGTTTACAAGGTTTGAGTTAATGTTAGACGAGCTGAAGCAAAACATGTCCACCTGCTGACACTGAAACGCGTCATGCATTTCTACTAATCAGTGATGAGATCAGTTATTCTGTGCTCATCTATGGGTCAGCAGGAAGATCCCCATTCAGGCTCATTTTAATTAAAAAGTCTGAATAATGTTACAACATAGCATTCATAGAATATAGTACCAGTTTCTTGCAATTTGCTATAAGTCAGGTCTAGTATAACTGATATAGTTTTACATAATAATAGTGGTCCGGGCAGTAAGGGTGCTCTTATCAATCAGCCACTGATTGTTATCAGCTAATATTTGTTCTAAGTAGTTTGATCCGTGGTCTCTACAAACGCTGATCAGAAGAGCCAATCAAATGACTCAAACCCCGGGAGATAATTTCTCTATGCACTGCTAACAGGTGTCTAAAAAAGAATGTC
>JAPZEB010072095.1:0-14699 GCA_029783705.1 Chaetodon striatus
AAGTGTTTTATGCAACCGCCTGCAGGTATTTTAAGCATTTTTAAGTGTTTTTGTGCCTAAACATAAACACACATTAACCACAGCACTGATGGAACTTATAGTTTCAATGTTTTCGCTGCTTAATTACGTACAAATGTAACGTTACTGTGGTTTACAGAAATTCCAACATTTATTCTGGTGACTTTGTTTCAGTTTTCATTAGAAGGTTTCACAGCTCACGAGCTCTCCGGCTCATAATGTGAATAAAGTTTCATCAGAATCAGATGTCAACATTGAGCTCATATAAAATTTAAAAAATGACCATAAAAAGTCTACAAAACAATCATATCAGTTCGACAACACGACACTCAGCTGGTTCATGTTCAGTGAATCTCTAAAATCTCCTCAAACCTACTTGTGTACTCGAAGTTGCCTCATGGAGTTGCCGTCACCTTCAGCGATGACCCGGGTGTAGGAGAAGGGAAACCAGCCGCGCCTGAAGACGTCAAAACAAAAAAACTGATCATGATAAGATAAACTTTATTGATCCCATAGTGGGAAACTCACAGGTTAAAGTTTAAGAGTCAGACGCAAAAGAAAAAAGGAGGAAATGTGCGTTTTAAGTAAAAACATACACTAAAAAAACACAAAACAATTAAAATAATATAAATCTATTGAAAGCTTTATGACCGATAGGTGCACAAGAAAAGAGTAAAACAAACACATGCTGTTTAGTATCGTACAGGAAAAATATAGATTTATATAAATATTACTGAACCTTAGGTAGTAACATGTTACACAGTGACATCTGAAATTATCTCTCCTCTCAACAAACACTGATAAATAAAGAGTAATTCTGAGCTGCAGACGTTACGATCTTTATGAAAACCAAATAAAAACTTTGACTCACATCCTGGTCTTCTCGTTCTCTCCATAGTGCCACCCGTCACGGGCCTCGGGGACCAGCAGGGTCACGATGTCGCCCTCGAAGAAGCTGAGCAGGGTGCTGTTGTCACCAGCTGCGTGAGAAAAGATGGCCTGAACTCTAGTTCTCCCGTTTCTCTCCAACCCCGCCGCCATGGAGCTGGAGCGCGGCAGCGTGCGGGTCTCCGCTGGGACAGGAAGGAAGAAGGACAGTTTTCAGTTTGTCTCTTCACACCAGTAAACTCCAGTTTCTGCTGCGAACCTGTTCACCTCATCGGAGCCTGTTGTTTCTCTGCTGAGGTCTTCAGGTGTTTATCAGATACAAACCAGCTCTCTCTCTCTCTCAACGTTTCAGATGACTCAGTGTTTAGTGAAACCTGCTCTGGATTTATTTTTACTCCTCTACTTGTTTTTAATATCACGTCTCCTTCTGCTCCTGCTGCTGCGAACTGTTTCTGATTCAGACTGACTCCACACAGATGATCCATCAGATCTGTGTCTGGATTTTATCTCCAACATGTTAGAAATACTTCAAAACACATAACACTGAACAGTTACTGTGATAGAAAGCATTCTGTTAAAGCTAACCACAAACCTTCTTCCTTCCAGATCTCTAAACGTCAGCACACAGACGGGCTGAGTGATATGAACTAAAGAATATGTCCCAACATTTTCAGGCTATACTGTGATACACAATAAATATCTCTTTATTTTGAAATCTCGTCTGCTATAGACGACTAAAACATTAAAAAATACTAAATATTAGACTGTTACAACTTAAATAAAGTACCTACTGTTATATTATAAAGTTTAAAATAAAGTTAATTAAATTTGCTTCCATTATAAAATAAAGTTAAATAATGTATTGTTGTAATAAAGTAAGTAAAGTGCAGAAATTTTAAAATGTTAAATACAGTATTATTACATTATGAAGTTAAATAAAGTACAGTTTTAGTAAAGTTAGATAAGTTATCGTTCTAATAAAATAAACCAGAACCACTGGTGCTTTTATTCTGAAGTGTGTTGATGTTTTTGCTGTGAAGATTCCTGTCAGCAGTTAGCAGGAAGTTAAACTGTTACAGCGGCGCTGTTAAACGTGTTGATTTATTCTCTGTGAGCTGTAAAAAAACAAACAGCTCCACAGTTCAAACATAATTAATATTTGCAAACAGCACTGGTGCTCCATGGTTAGAAAACTGAGCTTCATGGTTGCAATCTGGAGACGTGCAGATACAAAGACACAGCAGGAGAGAGCAACGTGAATCTTTTTTTCTCCCACAAACACCAAACCCAGTCTCAAACTGGTGACTTAAAAACATTAAATTAAGCTGGATGTCAGTTATTGGTCATTTTAAACCTCCCACATGGAACAAGCAGCAGTTCATGGAGTGTAATGGACATACAGCCCACCGTGTACACGGGAAGTGTCCTTACTCAGAGGGGCCTTGCCCTTGGCGGGGGCAACCTTGCGTACAGGCAGCGTGTTGGAGTAGACCTCCCCTCCGTGCCGCTGGGTCTGAGGCGAGGGTTTGCCCTGGGCCACTTTGCCCTCCATCCACTGCTGGTAGTCCTCTCCTCCGTGAGCACCGGCGGTGCCGTTCATCACCGGCAGGCCTCCCTCCACGCTCCCCATCAGCCTCTGCAGAGATGATGACATTTGCATACAGGCAATTAAAGCAAACTGTTTCCCCTGAAGCCGTTACGTAACATCAGACGGCTCATTAATAATAACCAGGGAGGAGGTGGGGAGAAGATCTGGGTCAGGAAACGCTGCTTCATGAAACGAGCACGTCTGAGTCAACGCTGCTTTAAAGATAAACATATGGAGCGACTGCTGGGACGCTCACACGCTCTTTAATCTGGAACATGAAATGAGCTTTTTAATTAGGAGCCGAACTGAAGACGACTTTTCATTTCTGTTTTCAGTGAGCAGGAGGGGCGGGGCGTTCAGAAGGCGAAGGAATGCAGGAATTTAAGCCTGTTCTGTGCAACAAGCTAATTAGCATCGCTCACTAACGAGTTCATTTGCATTAACAAGAACGAGGAGAGCTCCCATGATGCAGCAGTCACATCAGGGACCAACACAGGCCAGGTGTGTGTGTGTGTGTATGTGTGTGTGTGTGTGTGTGCGTGTTTGTGTGTGCTGCTCTGTTTCTATCTTTGTGAGGACCAGTCTGAGTTTAGGCTCTCTCTAAAGTCTGAGGTTTTGTTGGGTCCCTGAACGCAGCTTCAAATGAGATTTATCTTAGTTTTATCTTTATCTTAGTTTGTTGAGTTTGAGTCTCAGATGGAGAACTGAGGGACAAACCTTTTGATCTTAACTCTCAACACTTCCATTCAATCAGTTTGTGGTCGGACCGATCAGCTGCTCAGGTCGTTGGATCAGAGGAACGGCTGCTGCAGATACGAGTGCTGGTTAGACCCAGGTCTGGACTGCAGGGTACAGAGGTTTATCCATTCTGAACTAATGTAGAAATATGGCAGTGCAACAAGGTGATTTCTGTACACAAGGACCTGCTCCCTATGTAGATATAAACAGCTCATTCTGTGGTAACGAGAACACAACCATTGTGATTTCCACCTGATTAAAGAAAACAGACTGATCAGATTTAAATTTAAATCCTCCTCTGCAGCTTCATTCAGGAGCAGGTTCGGGTGGAGGTCAGGGTGGAGCATCGTGTCAGAGAGCGTCCTCACGGATTATGTTTGAATCTCTGAACAGATTTATGAACTTATAAAAACCCACAAACACATCAACAACCACACCATTCCTCACAGCTGCTGTTTCCATGACAACCCATCCTCCTATAAAACCTCTATAAATAGTCGACGGCTCTCGGCTGGACTGAGCGAGGACTGAAGACACAACAGACACTGACCTGTTGTCCCATTCCTCCACTGGCTCTGAGGGCCGCCAGCTCCGGAGGCACGGGCAGGGGTTTAGCACCGGGGATGGGCTCTGAGATGGGCATGCCTGGGTGATGACCAGGAACCATGGCGCCCGCCGCACCGCTCATCTGCTGGGCCAGGAACATGGCACGGTCCGGCAGTTTGTTGGGCTCGGCGCACGCCTGCTGCCACACTGGGATCTTCTGAGCCAAAAGATCCTTCCCCTGGAAGACAGAAGAAGAGAGGCGGTTTATTTCTCCTTTGTTTTATTAGGAAGGTAAAATAAAGGTAATGTTAGGTAATGTTTAGCACAGTGATGTTAACCGTTACACCAGGGATAGCCAACCTGTGGCTCTTCAGCTCCTCTCCAGTGGCTCCCTGTGTCTGATAGAAAATTATATGGAAATAAATGTTGGGGTGTTTTCTTTTTACATTTTTTTTTTACATGCAGCAAAGGGCCATGGGCTGAAATTGAGTCTGCGGTCGCTGCAGCAAGGACGCTGCCTTTTTACATGGGGTTTCAGCTCCACCCGCTGAGCTGCTGGGCATCCCTGTGACAGTCCAGCTGTATTTTTCCCATAATGTGGATTAGCAGATGGACATGGGATTAGGGATGCATGTGAAATCGGCACGTCATCGGTATCGTCTTTAAATTGAACCGTCAGAATCAGCCAACATTCTTTTTCTTATTTAGCACAATGAATGAACACAACAGACACTGAACAGAATTTCATGTCTCCATCTGCTGGTGGTGCCGTCATGATAAAGGTGTGCATGTATGATGTGATCTTAATTCTACAACAGAAGACACTTCATGATTACTAAACTTAGGCATGAAAAAGTGAATATATAGGTATCAGTATCAGCTATCAGCCAAATCAGTTGTTACATATCAGCAAAAAAAGTTTTCACACCACAGTACACGTTGAAAGTGGTTCACTGCTGCAACCTCTCAGACTGAAAATCTGTGTAACATCTGGAGCTTCTGCAGCTTCTGTAAATGTTGGGTAAAATTTCCTGATGGACATTATGTCTGAGTTATCTTAAAGATGATGGGAGGAAGGACGCTGAGAAGAAGAAGAGGAGCTGAGAGATATGAATCTTCTCGTCTGAGGAGGACCGACCATACATTATACAGTAGGACAGTTACATAACCACTCTGCTCATTTGCATCTGACTAAATGAGAGAGTCCTGAATTCGCGAACATCAAGAGGAGAGACAGTTAGAGGTGCAGCAGGCTGCTGCGTGTGTATGCATGTGTGTGTGTGTGTCCAGCCGTGGGCGGGGGACGATCACATGAATTAACACAACTATAAAAGTACAGCAACAACTCATTGAACAGCAGCAGCGGGGTCGTTGATGATTCCTGGGTCACAGTAAAGTTCTCAGGCTGGATGAGCAGAGTTGGGACGATGAATGGATGAATGAGACGTCCCCCTGTCCTCCTGTCTGTATGTCTGTCTCACTGTTTGTTGCTGCTGGGAGTGAAGATGAGTCACTCCGACCTCAGTTAGCCCTTTCAAATAGCTGAGGTGGAGCGTAGGTGGGACTGTGATGATGGAATCGAGGAGCAGACGGTGGAGCGTCCTCCTTCATTCTTACCTCCCAGCACAGAAACTCAGAGTGTGTGGGAGACACCACAGTTTGTAAATGGTACCAGAAACGAAAGAGAGCTTTACAGGGCTGCAGGTTTGTATGTGGATAGCAAGGACATGTCTCTAATGATATTTTGGAAGGACACAGTCGTCCCTATCGATATCAGCGTGAACACATTCACATTATTTTCACTGTAACAGCTCTCTGCAGGAAATTGTACCTGTGAGCAGTGTGAAAGATTTCTGGTAGAAACACTCTGTTAACAAACATGACTGTGTGAACGATCACACTCATAATCAATGTTAAATGTAGTTTATCAAACTTAGATTTACATTTTTTATTCGACTCATTATAGAAGAATTATTTTAGGAATCATGCATCGCCCTGCAGTACTCCCAAGTATCACTAGGGGGACCCGTACACGCTGTTCCCGTGCACTTCTCGTACGTTCACCTAAGAGATGTAATTCATGCCTAACCTGCATATTTTGGAAGGCTGTGATCATGTGACCAGTGCTCCCAGAAACATGTTTTAGTGACTGGCTGTAAAATTAGTTGGTCTAGCTGGTGGGCGGAGCTTTGTACTCGCAAACTGTCTCCTTTAACACTGAAACATGTTTATGAAACCACTGAAGGAGAGAAACAGAAACACAGCAACAGAATCTTGATTCATATTCAATCAGCGCTGACAGTTTGACAGTTTGATCTCAGTTCATCAGCAGTGATCTACATGATTGACAGCTGAGACTCCTCGGCTCTGATTGGCTGTTTTCGTCCAGCTGTGGTCTGATTCTAACAAACAAAAGCCATCAGAGGCGACACGGGGAGCGGCCAGCGATGAAAACCTCCCAAAACAATCAGTTATCAATCACATGAAAAAAAGGAAAGCTGAAACCAGTTGTCAGTTATCAAACTGGTACCAGTTCACTTCCTGCGGATCAACTGATTCTTCGATTTAATACAAATATATACTAATATATTGATTCAAGATCAGAGTCTGTCTCTGTCTGTCTGTCTGTCCATCTGTCTGTCTGTCTGTCTGTGCATCATCACATCGGCAGGTTGTGTTGTGAGCTTCCTCCCTCCGTCTATCAATCACCCATTCAGACACTTTCACACACACACTGAGTGTTCCTGCAAAAGTAGGTCAGTCTCTCCTCTTCACCCTCCTCCTCTTCACCAACCTCCTCCTCACTTCTCTTTATTTCACATTCCCCCAGTGTGAGGAGGGGGAGGAGGGAGGGGAGGGAGAGGATGCAAAAGCAGAAAACTTTTCCTGAATGAAACAGACGAATAAACGAAGAAGCTCAGAGTTCGTGGGAAACAAAGATGGAACAAATCAACATGGCTGCTCATCAACGTGAGATTAAATAAACCGCTCAGTGGGTCCCTAATCAGGATTGAATCCAGAGAAACTCCCGGAGCACACGACTCACTTAAATCTTAAATAAGGTGCAAAACGACGGAGGTTTTGACTCTGATGGAGATGCACAGCGTGTCATTTTTCACCATATTTAACACCTGAGTGAGTCGTGTGCAAAACTCTGAATCTTAAATGTGACTAAAACTAAAGGGCATGTTTAAATCTAAAATAGCTGTCAGAATAAACACTGATTCCTTCAGCTGTGTGTGATTAAATGTTCAGATGTGATGTACACAACCAGCCCGTGTACACACGGGTACATTTCTGTGTGAGATTAGTTTGCAGGTGAAAACATTTTTTCATGCACTGGTTCCATAACACATCGTCTTTCAGACCAGTGGAGAGAAAATGTCCAAAATAAAATTCAAAATAAATTTTGTTGTGGAAATTTATGCAAAAAAATGCACTTTTTATTAGATAATCCTTCATTTGAATATTTAAAAATACAGTTTCAGAAAACATGAGATTTAAAAAATAATCGTCTGAATGTGAGGAACAAACTTTAACCTGTTCACTCGTTGAGTCTGTTTCCTCAGTAACAAACTTTCTGAGGGAGCAATGATTTCATCTAATCTGATCCTCTTTAATAAATAATATTTCACGGAGCCGCAGCTGCACACACACACTGATATCAGATCTTAAATAAATCAACAGGTGATTTATTCATAAGCAGTGCTTTGATGATCTGTAGGCTGTAAGATGTCTGGATTTATATGTTTAAACTTGCCTAAATGTGGCTTCAAATGTCTGTATCTAAAAGTTTCCCTTTGCAGATAAAATATTTTGTCAAAAAGCTGCTGAAACAAAAATTATATTAAATGTAAACATCTAAAAAAAAAATCAGTCTTTAATGTAAAAATCACCAGAATCGGTGATTTCAGATGAAGAACTACAGACGCCACCTCGCCATGACATCACCAGCAGATAAAAGAGTACAGAGGAGGGGCGTGTCCTCTTACCTTGCCGTGGTAGACGCTGCTGTTCTTGGCGACGGCGCACTGACGGTCAACCAGGAAGCAGTACCTCCTCCTCTCCTCGGACAGAGCGTTCTTGTAGCCCTCGGCGATGTAGTTGTCCAGCTCGCTCTGCTTGTTGCTGATGGCCTCCACGTACTGAAGGAGAGGGAGGAAGCAAAGGATGGCGTTACAACAAACATGGCAGCCCGTCCTCATCAAGACGTTATAGGACTGTCTGGTGAAGGTCACAAAGTTTAAGAGCAACAGACTTAATCATCCAAACATGATGTCGGAGGGTTTTTATGCAAATAAAATTTAGTTTGTGAATCTCAAAGCAACAACTGACATTAAAAAAAAAATCAGCAGTAACAGCTCTTCATATTAACGACACTCTGATGACCTCACTGCTTCATGCTGTGCAGACGTTGGGTTTTGTTCTTCACACCTTAATGACTAAACGTCATTATTCTCCATCATGACATGAGACGTTTGGAAGATTTCGGTGACTCAACAACACAACTTAAAAGCAACAAAACATCAGCGTCACGTTAAATGGTTGTCGGCATCAGATGCTGTCCTGATGTTGAACTTTAGTCACCTGACGTCACAACCTAAAGTCAACCAAATATCACGTTGAATGCCGTCTTTAGCAGCTAAAGTTGGCCGCACTTTTACTGCCTCCCTCTACAGGTTGGATCAGCTCTGTGTGTTTCAGATGTGTCAGTATGTGTTTGTGTCATATGTTACTTCACCCTGTACAGACTGTTAACATTTTTTTTTTTTAAATTGTAAATAATCAGTAATCAATTTGACCTTTAATATCTTAGCTCTTTACTCTGTCACTGTAAATCTGTTAATCCTGTTTTATAATTACCTGCTCTGTAAGGCGCGGCTGTATGAAATGTTCTCCACAAATAAAGCTGTGTAAAGCCCTCTGTTCAGCTGCTGGTTGATTTTAAACTGTCCTGTAGAAATGAACCGACTCCACCTGATGTCTGTGGAGAATCTTCAGACCTGTGAGCTCCACAAACTGAACCTCTCTGTGTCAGCTGGCTGAGTGAATGAATGAAGCTTTAATGACTGTGGACGGTGTTTTGATGGCGTTTTAAACTCGATCAGACCTCGTACATCACAACCCTGACATATAAAACTCAGACAAACTGTGATTTGGAAGTCTAATGGCTGTTCATTCTGAAAATGTCACTTCAGACCTGCAAACTATGAATCAGAACTCGGCAGATTACAGATGTGTGTGTGTGTGAGTATTTCCTGCAGCTCCCGCCTCTCTGGCACAAACTCGTTCATCTTCTGTTGCACCCTTGATTCGTTCAGCAGCTCGCTGAGTCCCCTGAGCGTCGAGCTGCAGGACGCCTCCTCTGCATCAGACAAGTGGAACCACTCATCTAACGTCACCTTGACTCTCAGAGACACGCAGGGAGGAAGTGTCTGACCCTCTTTGTCCTCAGCTTCACTTATGTAACCGAAAGTATTGAAAGATTCCCACGAGTGGCAGACAGCGCCAAGCGGCGCTGTGAGGCGGTGATGACCGTGGCCGGGCTGTTTGCAGCCTACGCAGCGCCGGACGTGACTGACTGATCGAACTGACACCAGATCTGCTGAAGGCTAAAGTGGAGATGCAGAAAAAACAAAGTGGAGGAGGCGAGATGTGAAGTTACCTAATGCTGTGCTGTAATCAGCCATAACCAGACGTGTTAATGAGGTCATTCATTAAGATAATTCATGCATTCATTAGGACAGATTTCTGCCTCGACAACACGCTTATGTAAACATTAAAACTGGGTCAGTCTGTAATTTCAGAGTTACAGAAATCTACATAGATAAAGATGCTTGTTTTCAGCTGCTGATCTCACAATATTAATAAACTGTGTCTCTGTCAGCGTTAGTCCTTCGTTTTTAAGACCATCAGCCCCTCTGAGACGGACAAAGCTTCCTGTGTTCTGAACATGTTTTCTTACGGAGCTAAAGCTCTTTCAGCATCTCTCAGATGTCCTTCGTTGCTGGCGTCATTTTTGGGAGCAATGTGTTCTTAAACTGTACAAAGTGAACCTCACTGATGGAGCTCTCTGTGCCCTGGGAGGATGCTGTGGAGGAAGACTACAAACGCAAGAGCCTTAAGTACACCGAGCTGGCAGCCGACCCTGAGCAACGTGGCCTGAAAGCGAAGGTTTGCCCAGTGGAAGTTGGCTGCGGAGGTTTTGTAGGCAAGTCAACGACCAAGAAATGGGAATAGGAGGCCGAGCCCAACGCCAGGCCATCAGAGCCCTCTGTGGTGCAGCCAAATAGGCGAGCCGGTAGCTCTGGATTAAGAGAGGAGGCACCACTTGGGCCCCGAAATAACGCTCACAAGAGCAGCAGGGTTCGAGGGAGTAAAAGCAGAGGGGGGCACCTGGGATGCCGCCTGGAGATGTTGTGGGCCTATCATTAAAACACCAGTAAAGGAGGGTACCCACCTGACAACCCCTGTGAAACTTTTACCCTCCCTAAGCCCCCCTAAATTTTAGGGCATGTAGCCAGTAACCTGTAGTAGAATATGTTTCCCAACAGTGAACCAGCCTGGCCCCACCCACTGGCCCCGCCCACTGGAACAGCTGACCCATCCTACACATCCTGGGGAACACTAAATCTTAACTTTTATTTGAAATTGTCAAAATTAACATTTAAATACACATAAAAACTAAAAAAAACAATTCCCTTTCTAAAAAGTTTTACTATTGTTGTGTGAATTTTGGACCAATCGTCTGCCTGCCAAGAGAAAAGAAACCAGAGGCTTATGTTTGACTCGAGCAGCGATGAGTCTCAGGATGAAGACTAAACACAGAACAGTGAGGATGTTCTTTCTGTAGGCAGAAATCTAACCAACAAATCTGAGTAAATTCCTTCTGCGCGTTCTTGAGATATTCAAGAACGGGACGACCAACCCCAAAACACAACACCTCCAGTCACTGCTGTTGCCAACACAAAGGCATAATAATCAAATCTGACTATTTTGTTGATAGCCGCAGGAAGAAGAGAACAACGGTGTGCAGGTTTGCCGCTCAAAAATCAATACGACAACCACAACATCCGACTTCTTCCATCGCCACAAAACCCTCAAAGGAGGAACAGCAGTCTCTTCAGCTAACAAGTTAGCTCGTAAGCCGGTCAGACGTCGATCATCACAGATCATCACAGTTTCATGACTCGTGACTTGCCAGATTCTCACCACAGTAACTCGGAGACTTGAAGGTAAAGATGTGCATGTGTGACTTCCTCCCACCTCTGCTGTCGTGTTTGTCTTTAAACGCCGACTGTGTGTGTGCTGATACATAAAGAACAGTCCCTCAAAGGTCTTCAGGAAGAAGACACTCCCACACTGATCCGCTGATGGTTGTGTCTCTGTTCTGACAGGAAAGACACCCAGTAATTAGTCTCATCCGTCGTCTGATCCCACAGAGACGAGGTGAAAATTATAAGTCAGTATCAAACACACTGCGGAGTCGAGTCCTGAAATAAATACTGGCTGTTTGAGTGGAGTGTGACAGAGCTGAGAGTCCACTCAGGGAACAGTTAAATACGTGTCAGCACATTTAGACAATTTTAGGTCCACATTATGAGTTAGTGAATGACGCCTGAATTATTTTATGTTATGACAAACCTTCGATCTGATGCTGAGCTCATTCCTTCCTGTGGGAATTTAACCAGTAGTTTTCTTTCACTTCTAAGCTTCATGTTTATTAGTTTTTATTTTTATTTCATGAGAACAGATTCTCATTTTAGTCTGAGTTGAGGTTTAACGTGTTGAAATGTATAAATATATACAATCTAACTGACTGTTTTCACCACATCAGTGCTGTGAGAAACACTGCTGACATACTGACGATGTGCCACATGGAGGAGCCACAAACCTGCCGACTCTCTTCCTCCAGGATCTGACCCTCAAACGCATGAAACCAAAACGCAACCGGAAAAGACATTCAAGGAAGTCATCAGGCAGAAAATGGTCAGTCAGCAGGAAAAGAGCTGAACCAGGTCCTTCGTGTGGGCGAACAGTGGCTGAACGTTCACAGTGAAACATGAAACTGTGACACGCTGAAGAACTCAGCGGGGGAAGACAGAGGTCACTCATGAATCATACAAATGCTGGAGTCGGAGGTGGAGGTGGAGAGGATTTTCATACAGCGAGTAACCATGTTGGTCCGACTCAGACCAGCAGGCTGAGGTCAGGGCCGCCGCCGTCGAGCTGTCAATCACCAGAGAGTGACAGACTGTGACATGGAGGAGGAAAACCTGAGCAGCTATGAGACGTTTAAAGTCTAGCTCAGACCAGAGATTCACAACGAGATGAGTTAAAACGTTTTGAGAACCTGCCACCACAGCAGACTTCCTCCACTGGGCTGTCAGTGGTGATCATTAAATTATAACTGCCCTCTCATGACAATTAGCTGCTCCTCACCTGACGCTCTGTCTTTACACAGACTGTAAATCTGCTCCTGGTTTCTGCTGACAGCGAGGACAATCAGCAGTTAGGAGTCACTGTGTCCTCATGGTTCAAGCCGCTGGTGGACAAAGTGTCTGCAGGGTTTCTGCTGACAGTGAGACATGTTGGACTGTAACATTTAAACATGTCTGATCTTCTGCCACAGTGTGAACCATCAGGTGGTCTGGGACACGTCTGCTCTGCCACCCCAGAGTCTGAACCAAACATGGAGCAGCAGCGTTTAGCTTCTAGGCACCATGTATCCTAACCCTAACCCAACCCTAACCTGCAGCTTTGCGGCATCGTCCACACAGACGTAGGCTTTCTCTCTTTTCACCTTCGTTCCACCCAAATGGATTTTGAGGTCACTGAAAATAAACTTCCGTAAAACTCCCTCAGGGTGAAGACACTTTTCAGTGTCGACATGTAGACGTGGAAAACATCAGAGTGTGCACCCTTATCTCCTCATGAGGCGTCACAGACGAAGCTACATTTTGTGACTGAAACAGAGCAGCTTTAACGTGCCAACAGGACTTTTCACATGTTTACACCGACACGTTCTCAACTTGTCAAATACCGCCGTTTCCTCAGTGGACCTGCACATCTAAATATGACGGCAAGGTCAGTTTATGTTTGTTACATGTGTTGTGTCTTTTCAAAATAATATTACAGTGTGGGTAAAACACGTTTTTTGAGTTTATTCCCTTTGCTTTATGCAACAAAACTGTGGTTAGGTTTAGAGAAAAACATCATGGTTTGGCTTAAAATTCACACAGGAACCAAACAGCAGACTCTCAGGTCAAAGTTTAGAATTTGTCCAACCCATCCACCTCCCCTCTCGCCCTGTACGGACTTATTCACTCTTTAAATCCCACTTTGTATCATACCACTAAGAAGGACACCTCTGTTCACACGTCTGACACCGATGTCCACTGACAGATTGGCAGTATTTGACGAGTTGGGTTGAACCTGATGTTCCTGGTGTGTATCATTATGACTGTGAAGGTGCCTCGGTGAGTTGGTGTCTGACGCAAAAGTCACCGACACAACGGCGGTATTCCAGCTTCTAAATGGCCAACATCTTCAGCATCAACGAGTGGATGTGACGCCAACTGTTGGTTTGTCGTGCTCTGAACAGCACCTCAGTTGGAGTTATTTTTTAAACTGTGTGGACGAAAGTTTGTTGAGAACAAACGAGGGACAAACACTGTTTAAAAACACCTGTGTCCATATTGAGCTCTGACTGAAGACTTTTCTGTTTGCTGCTGGTTTTCATTAAATCAAAAATTGATTCATTTCTTTGTGTTACTTCAGTTTTTGTATCTTGTCTCATTCTGTCTGAGCTCAGTATTTTTTTGCTCTCTCGGCTCTTTGATAACTGGTTTTGTATTTTATAATCTGTTTCTTCTGCACTTTGTCTCCGTGTGTTTGATGTTTTATGCACTTTGACTCGTCTCGCTGCTGAAATCTTTTATATAAATAAAGTTCTGTGTAACAGATTGATCAGTTTTTAGAGTTGAAAAGTGAAGCCAGCCGTGTTTTCTTTAAATCAAACCGACCTCCACTGTGTGAAGGTGTTCAGATTCTTTCATGCAGCTCTGAGTTTACCTTGACTTCTCTCCTCAGATCAACATCTCAAAGAGACAAACATGTCTCCGTCTCACAGAAGAAGAAGACGCACAGCTGAAAGGCTCGCAGTGATAACAGACGGCTGTGTAAACTGGTGTCTGTTAGTTTAAAACAAACGGATCTCAGGGTGGAAGTTGACCCATCCACTGTCCGACCTCCCTTCTTACAGGAGCCACTTCCTTCTTTCCTCCTGTCAGCGCACCGGTAACATCAGCACAGCTTTCCAAAATACGTGGGTTATGCACTGATTACTGGCTCATCATTAAGTAGGATTTGTACAAACGGTGGTGCATTACTTATTGTAGGCAATCGTATAAACAGTGCACAAGCACAGCCTGAAATGTAACGTATCTGTGGTTTGCCGAAAGGCCAACGTTTGCTCTGGGGACTGGAGTGGTCAGGATAAACATGAGCGTGGTGGCAGTGTGGGTCAGTGTGTCTGTCAGCACCTGAAATATCTCAACAACTACCAGATGAGCTGATGTTATATTTTGTGACGTTCATGGTCCCCAGAGAAAAACAGATTTTTCCTCTGGTGCCACCATAAAGTTTTTATTTGTCTTCTTGTTTGGTGGACAAACTCAGCTCAGTTTTAAGACATGCTGCGTCTTCTGACCTCATTAAAAACTGAAAACACACACAGGAAGGTGGAAAGTGTTTCCACGTGTTGCTCACACACATTTCACACTTTCACCTCCACTCGTGGAGGCTTTCCTCTCATGTTAGGATGCTGCTAATTGTGTGTTAGATTGGTGTTACTACTCTGCACTCACTGACGGATGTGAGTGTTAATATCAGACGCCATATTGAGAAACATCTCCACATC
>JAPZEB010072235.1:0-14676 GCA_029783705.1 Chaetodon striatus
GGTAACAACATAACAATGAACAGGGTTTTGCTTTTTATATGTCAGGGCCCTATGCTGCATTGCATTTGCAAAAATTGGCCAAAAGTCTGTCAGTCATTTGTGCTAGATGGGGACGTAGTATGATGCCGCCATGGCTTAAAACTCGCTCCACTGGAGCACTGGAGGCAGGCACTCTCAAGACTCTGATGGCCACTCGGAACAGCGAAGGGAGAGTCTTCATGTTCAATGCCCAGAACAAAAAAGCACTTTGTCCTTCGGCTATGTCAAGGTAGTGACTTAGCTGTAGTGCTGGAGTGGTCCCAGCATCCTTCCTCTGCCTCTTATGGTATGCAGCAAACAGCCCTTCTCCTTCTCTAAGTTCCTCTTGCTTTCTTATCAACAAGAGGCACAGGCAGCTCAGTCTCTGCAGCATCTTGCAGGATCAGTTTTGGCAAAACATGTAAAAACAATAGCAGAAACAAAAGGGCCCTTACTACCATTTGTGTTGGTGATGCAGTGTGTTAGACTGAAATACCTAATTATTGTTGTAGTCAATTAGATCAGATTTTAAGGAAAAAAGTTACATTAGACTCAGTAATATTTAGCTTTAACTCGTTGTGCCATGTCACATCAAGGCAGAGGCACACATGTTGCTGGTCTACGTGCTGCCAGGTAAAATTGCTGTTTTTGTCAGTTGACTCTGGTGTGCTGGAGAGAGTAAATTTACAAGCAATATAACTTGACAGAATGGGCTCTTTAACTGCAAGCTAAAATGGAACACATATTCTTAATATAGTGCACATTTAAACTGACCTTGATTGTATTAGGTTTGCCTCTTTTTAGATGGCTAAAACACATTTAGCTGCTGACCGCCTTTTACTGTTTGTGATACATTGACTAACGTTATGTGTAAGTGTGTAAGTACCTCATATGACCCCACTTAAAAAAAAAAATCCCTAACTATCACTTAACAACAAAAGTATGAGTAAGGGAGTGAACCCGCAGTTTGTTTTTTGTTGACCACGTCGTAGTTTTTATGGCATAACGAAAATATCTTTGGTGTCATTTTTGCCAATGGGGGGTATTGTTTGACAGTTCCTCTTCATTGGTTTTCCTGCAATTTGATTGGATGGATGCTGTCGGATCAAAACAGTGTGGTTCTAATTTAATTGGACATTGTGTAGACAACACATACACACACACACACAGACGCACATGTACACAAAGAACGATACAGAGCGTCCCTTAACATACCTTTTAATCTTTAGGTTTTGGGGAAAGTAGCAAGTCTTTTCAAGTCAAAAGGCTCAAGTCCAAGTGAAGTCACGAGTCAATGATGTAAAAGTCCAAGTCGAGTTGCAAGTCTCTTTACATTTTGTCAAGTCGAGTCTATAGTTATCCTATTACTCGAGTCTGACTCGAGTCCAAGTCATGTGACACCTCTGCATTGTTGGATGTTGTCCTGTTACTTACAGTACAGTCAGGTACTTAATGAGGTTCAGTAAAGTTACATAGGTTAGGTAAGGTTTAGGAAAACACAATAATGCTCGGGCATGGTCACATTATGTATACATAGAGTCTGCTTATAGACTTAAAGTTACATAGGTTTAGAAAAGTAGAGTTTAGGAACAATCATGGTTGGGCACTGTCACATTATGTATATGTAAAGTCAGGTAATTAACATCAAGTTACAAAGGTTGGGTTTAGCTAAGATTTGTGGGTTAGGTCAGGTTTATGAAAACAAACGTGGTTGGGCGTCATCACATTACATGCTTAATATGAGGTTTTGTTGCACAGGTTTAGAAAATGAAACACGGTGACAATGTACCTTAATATAACCCAAAGTTTACTTGTTTTTACTTTGGACACATACACCAGTCTCCTGGGGGAACATTGTGTATTTGTTTGTCCCATCCACCACCCCAACGAGCCTCCTCCTGTAAACTATTACTCTTTATACTACTTCCTTACTCCCATCAGCGCAATCATCACATTTGAAGAATTCACATTTATATGGGTAATAAACAACTTACTGGTTAATGATAATGTGGGCTCTATACCAATTCTGGTGCATTACTTTTTTGTAGGTATACATACAAACAGTGCATGAGGACAGCCTGTTCCAAATACCCAGCGTAGTACTCTTTTGTCGTTGTGAGATTGCAGCAAGACTTTTGCATAAATCTAAACTAGAATTTGTAAATGAGATTCAGACAACTTTACTTAATTGTGCCTGGTCAGGCCAGAGGTTGACTGGTGGGAAAATGTGCCTCCTCCTGACAGTGTGGGAAGCTTGGTAGCATTGTGAATACAGGCTTTTTTGGATGCTAAGTGGACAATTGGGAGATTCAAGGAAACACAATTTGAGGAAAAGTGAGTCAACTCTGGTTTTGCTGACAGCAAACCTTGCTGCACCTATTTTCTACCCCCAAAGAGCAGGTTTATAAAACATTTATACAACGTGCCCTAAAGGGTCAGCACTGATTGGGAATGAGCCAACAGCACAAATTTGCACATAAATATGCTAAAGTTGAGCTCTACACAAAATGAATTGATTTTGGTCTGAAATTGTAACTTAGCTGTTACCTCTGAGATTGTTTCCTGTCATTTTGGCCATGTACAGATCCAGGTAAATTACTTTTTATTAAGGTATGTTTGGAACATAAACATTTCCTTTTTTTTCTGAAACATTGTTCTTTGTTACTACAGGGGAGAAGAAACCAAAAGGGCATTACGTCACTAATAAGCCTTTTGCAGCAGGCAGATGGCAAGCAGCCAAGAGAAAGGCAATGAGGAGAATGTATACTCTGAAATAAATCAGTGAGGGAATATTATTGATTGCGGAGTAATATGGGTCAAAAAACAAAGCACATGGCGTATGTGAACAATGCAGTGATAAGATAAAACATGATAACATTAGCTGCTCTGTCTCAACAATGTTCATCTAAAAAAGGTGCATGCAGGCTGAAATTTCACTGTGCTCTTCTGTCGAGAGACGCAGTGAGTTTAACAGTAAGTAAGAAAAAATATAAGGTTGCATGTTATTTGTTAAGCCATAAGTAGAGGAAGAAGTTTGCTAGCCACTAGGCTAACATGCATTAGCAAATAACAATTGACTAGCAAAAGACGTTTTGATTATTACCCTTGACAGTTACTATTGAGCTGAATTTTACATTTCTGTCAAACGATCTTGTTGTTTTATGGCTGTTGAGCCTTCAGGGCTTTAAGCCATATATCCATTAATTTTTTTAAAAAAAAAAAAAAAAAAAAGATGATAGTTTGGGTTATAACAAAGCGATTACTTCCAGAAATAAGACAATAGGAGAAAAATATAAAATGAAAATCATTAAGACCTGAAGGTTTACTTATTCCATGTGTCTTTGTGGAGTCAGTTTATAGTAAACTTCACTGCACTTATTATGTATTTGTTGTTTTTATCAATGTAAGTAAAAAGGATGAGAAAGAAGGGAAATCTGATAAATGTATGTCTGTTTGGGCTATAAACTACAACATTGAAAAAGAAAAAAAAAAAAAAAACCTGGGGCTGGGAGTATGAGACTACATTAGCTGCTTCTAATTTCAAAGCATCTGTGGTTTTGTTGCGTAATGGGTAATGTAGGGCACAAGGTTTTGACAAGGAATAAGAATGGGTAGACTAAAAAAAGACAGCTCCATTTCAGCTGCATCAGCTCCTTGTGGTTGTTGTTAGGGCTGGTCAATATGGACAAATTGTTGTTTGATCGACGTTGAATTTTTTAAAGCCGAAGAACTTCCAAACAGCAGACACGGCTCCTCTTTTTGGTACAAGTCATTTTCTACTTGTTCTGTAACTTTAATTTTGGAACTTTCACTATTTTTATCCATTTTCTTAACTCAACAGCTCACCGTTGTGCCGTCACATCACCTTGCTTAGTGCAACTGCAAAACAGTCCCCTCCCGAACAATGTCCCACGGAGCTACATTCCACCACTCATCTTTCCCAACATTGTGTACGCTACATACTCACCAGTATTGCAGTATATGAAAAATTCATATCATAAAAAAAACAAAAAAACACCAGTATTCGGTATGAACTGGTATACCACCCAGCACTACTCTACATGTCAGCCCTCACACATAGGTCACATTGAACAATTGATGAAAAGCTGAAAATTCTGGCTGCAGCCATCGAGAAGCCACTATTGAGGGATTTTTCTCAGTCACAAGCCATAGACTTGAAAATTGATGACACCACAGATGTCTCTGTGTGCAGACAGCTAGACATTCATGTGAGGTAGGTCTACTTCATGTGTAACATTTGAACAATAAAATTTTAATATACAGATAATTGAAATGTATAAAACATATCTTATGGACATTATTAGATTGTTGGACAATGAGGGGAAGGTCTTCTGCCACTTCCTGGTTCTGATTTGCCTGACTGACAGGAAAGCAAATCCAATAGTGGCAGCACTAAACAACATTATTCACATGAAGAGCATCCCCACGCACTTAATATTTTGCCTTTGAACCAATGGTGCTGCTGTAATGACTCGTGTCATACCTTGTTTTTTGTACATAATTAAACTGTTTTGAATATTTTGTTTCTTGTTAAATTAATGAACACATGTATTTAATAGGAAGACAAAATGGAGTTTCAAAGCAGCTATCAGAGGAATGGCCACGGCTCCTAAGTGTCCACAGTGCTGCACATAGGCTAGCTCTAGCCTGTAAGGATGCATCTGCAGAGGTGCCTTACATGGTTACATTCAGAGACCACTTGGAACAGCTGCACCTGTACTTCAGAAACAGTGCAAACCGCTCTGCTTCTCTGAGAGCCACTACAGAGGTTCTCGGTGTGTGTGAGCTGAAAGTGAAGCTTAATGACTGAATAATTACTTTACTTGCATTTATATTCATTTGTTGAAACCAGCTGTTTTTTTTCTCTCATTGACTAGCAAGTAAAGGACACACGATGGCTTTCCTAACATGAAGCAGTAAAAAGCCTCCTAAGAAACATAACTGCAGTACTGGGTGCCTTGGCAGAGGAAGTAGAAATCAGCAAATGTTCTACTGCTACGGGACTGTATTAATTCCTTGCCACCTGTAGCTTCATTGCCACCTCTCACCTGCAAGCTGATGTGCTCCCTCACCTGGCACGCCTCTTTAAGCTCTTCCAAAAGGAAGATGCTATGTTCCTGGCAATCAAAGAGCAGGTAACTTTAATAACTCAGCTCAGCTGCTATGTTTTATCTTCATGTTTTTTTGCACAAACATATGGTACCACAATCAATCTTTTCACATGAGTCACTGTACGTATTTTCCCAGGTCCCTGTCACCCTGGCCTCAATAAAGGGCATAAAAGATTATGGTGGTCATCAACCTGGCTCATACTTGAGTAAGCTGACCCAAAATTTGGATGACCCTTCAGGACTGGGGGCATTCTGCATCTCTGCTGAACAGGAGAGAGGAAGACGAGGGTATGATGCAGGAGAGTTTTATCACACTGATAAAATGCAGGAGAGTTTTATCCCACTGTATAGGCATGTTGTGCCCAGCATACAAGTCCAAAACAAATTTCCATATGGGGACAATAAAGTATATCTGTCATGAAGCATCCTGTCCTTAGTTATGTTTTGTTTGTTCTCTCCCATTTGGTTCTGCATTTCCTGTTTTATTTTGGTTTCTAACTCTCCTCTTGTTTCAGATCCACTTCCTGCCCTTGTGTGCTTCCCTGCTTCTGTCCTCGTCATCCCCTTTCCTCCACCTGTGTCTCATTACCTTCACTCCCCTGGTATATTTAGTATGTGTGTTCCCTGCTCCCTGTGCCAGTTCATCTTAGCTCTTTGTTGCAAGCGTTCCAAAATTATCTCCCTTGTTTTTGTCCTAGTGTTTTTTGACCCTGAATCTGCCTTTTTGACTCTTTTTGACCCCGAATCTGCCTTTTTGACTCTTTTGGTCCTGTTGCCATCTCTGACTGCCTGCCTGTGTACTGAACCTGTTATTAAAAGACTTTGTTTTTTGAACTGCTGTTTGAATCATGCGTTTGGGTCTAGCCCTGGTGTACCAGACAACCTCGTCAATATCGTATCGTACCGTATCGTATCAAGACAGACAGCAATCCTGGCAGTGATTTCAATCACAGATATGATTATGTGGCTTTCAGCTGACTTTATAGATGTAACCTAAGTTTAGTTGTTGCACAGTTTTATTTACACTAATGGTTTACTGACATTTTTCATGTGTTTGATGAGGTGATGGATCCATATTTGGATGGCCTAATTGTCCATCTTGAGATGTTTCTGAGGTTGGAGTCGTGGCTTCATTTAGGATACTCTGTCCACAAGCAGCTACACTCCCTGACGACACTACACACACAAAACTGAGGATACCGAGAAGTTTTGTTGCCACCACCAAATCCACCAGACTCCATTTGAATACACAGTAATTGTAGCATGTATAGAGCAGCATATTTTCACATCTAACTGGGTGAATGAAGTGTTTATTTCATCCGAAACCAGAGTTAGTGATTGTTGGAACAGTGGAAAGAACAGCCAAGACTGCCTTGGTGAGTTTACTTTGTTTCTGTCGACGCCGGATGAAATGTGTTTTACTATTCATTTAAATGGAGTCTGGTGATTTAAGGGATGTGTGTGTGGTTAAATTAAAAGGATCATACTCTTTAACAAAAAGGTCTATCTCTGTCAGGATCCTTTCAATAATGCTGTCAGACACTTAGAACAATAACCTGAGCCTGTTGGTAACATTTCTGCATCACTGCAGCAAAGTGAGAACATCAACCACTGAACGTCAACAAGACCTTTAGCTGCTGTTAACCTTTTAATTAGCCCTAACACTGGATGCATGCAGCTGTGTGGCAACATGTAGATCAGCCCATTTTAAAATTAGTCAAGATCAAAAAACAAATATACACTCAAATGGTGAATATTTTAAAAAATATGTTACCTGTTGTACTCTATCACAAATTTTGTTAAAACGTCTGTGTTGTCGGTGCATTTTTTAAACACATCTGTCACCTGCATCCAGGCGTTGTCTTCATTTCAAACAATAGACTTCAGCTAACAAGAAGAACTGCGATATGCTATGATACACAAACTAGCAGTGCAGTGCAGTATTGCACGTGTGCTAACACAGTAATTTCATTCATCTCACACACTGACTTAGCATAGCACATGCAACATACCATACACCGATGTCACACTGTAGACTAATTAACAGACAGATCCGTGTCTCTTAGTTCTCTAAAATTTGGTATCTCATCTGGAAGGGCATCGTGCTGGATGTGGCAGTGCATGCATTGGTGAGCTCCATGACTGTCTCAGCCTGTCCTCTAATTGCATGTTCATGAGTTTTCCAAGGTGAAAGGTGAGCCTGACATTGCCAGACCAAATTGCAGATGTGAGCTGCATCTGCCAGAGCAAATAAAACCTGAGCTTGCAGATGCCTCTGGTTCCCAGGATAGTGAGTTGCATACACAATTAATGCACTCAGTTTAGCTTACTTTCTATACCATGCATGCACTTTTGTAAGAATGAAAAACAAATATACAGAATTATTTTGGTTTGATGAAAATGAGAAGTTGGGTTAAGGGGCAAAGAATGGGCAAGTTTTATATCCTAGAACATTAAAATTTGAAACAACAGACAATCTATGATGAATAATACCCTCCACAAGTGTTAAGGCATACAGAATATACCATTCATATTTTCCTGTAACTTGCATATTTGGTCTCTCACCTGTAAACTGTCTGTCTTGTAAGCCCTTTTGGGCTGGGCATTGATTGATGCAAGATACTACATAAATATCACAATACAGGATGACAACCCCATCTTGTCAGCGCTATTCAACAGCCAGTCGTCACTCGCCAAAATGGACTCCAGAATCCAAGTCCGCTTAAACACCTGCAACTGGAGCATTTCTCCCCTGCACAGCCGGGTCGTCTTCCACTGCCTTGGAAACATGGCAGACATCTGCAATGCTGAACGATTATATCACTCCATAGACCTTGGATGGCACCACTTTTCCGTAAAGGACACTGGGAAGTGCAGTCTCAGATTCTATCGGCGTTCCATTCTTTCCTCTTGCTGCTGCCATTTCTCCCAGCATGAGAATCCAAATCCTGGCAGGTAATGAAATTAATCTTGTCACAATTTTGCTGTGTTCAGTGTTAAGTGACAGGTGTTTTGTGGATTGTGAGGATGTTTCTGTGTTGCTGAAGGACAGTGACCCCCAACTTTCCAAAACTCTGACTCTGGAATTTAATGTGGCTTTTGGCATATTTAGAGATGTAATCTGTGAAGTGTATCCATCTCGTAGAGCCAAGCTGGACACTTATCTAGCCAGCATATCAGATCTGGCCATGATCTATGGAGGAACACTGGTTCAATCAGAGACTAGCCTGGTCGGCAGTTGACCTCGCTCTCATTAGCAGGCATTTCATGGGGTGTTATGCTATCTCCTGTTCAACCTGTGGCTCATTTTCTCACTCCTTCAATCTGTGTCCAAAATCTGTGGCCTCAGGCCAACCACCCAAGCGTTTCCCAAGCCCCCAACCTGAAGAGACGAAGGTGATACCACTTAAGACTCCTTTGTGTTACAACTTTAATGAGAATGTGTGCAGGTACTATAACTGTAAATATATTCAAAATTGCAGCTACCGTGGAAGTGGGCATCCAAAATCTGTGTGCTCGAGACGAACCGGCCTTGTGAGAAAGAAAAAGTAAAAATAAAGCCATCAACCCCAGTCAACATCCCCGAGCTGCAGAAGGTTTAAGAAAGCATCCTAAGCACTGTTTTGCCAATCATTTGATAACAGGACTCGTTGAAGGGTTCCTAGCTGTCTTGACTTGGCTGCCAAAAGTCTCCTTTGTCTTCAATAATTTACGATGTACCTTGAAGGAGCCTTAGATAGTTGATGCATTGCTGGAAAAAGAGGTTAAAAAAGGTTTCATGATTGGTCCATTTGACAAATCACCCTTTCCAACAATTGGAAATTTAGCAAAACTAGGTAATCCCCTCTCTAAAGAGAAAACATCAGGCCTGCTCAAGGCTATCACCTTGGATAACAACCTAATGCAAACCTCCCTTCCATACAAAAAACTAAACCGTAGCAGAGAAGTCATGAGTGGAGTGCAGGAAGCAGTCACAATTTCAAAAAAAAGAGAATTGCTCTACTTCCTTGGACACCTTAATTTTGCCATGTGTGTTATTCCCCAGAGATGCTCCTTTCTGTGTGACAAATGGAATGGCATCTCATTCTTCTATAACAACAACCTGGAGTCTTCATTATCTATCTGGTTGTATACAGATGCAGTTGGTTTTGTTTTTTTTTTTTGTTTTTTTTCAATATTTTTCAATATTCAGTGGTTCGCTGAGGCAAGACCAAAAGAATTGTCATCTTTTCCAGTCAACGAAGCTTCCACTGCTAATCCGACTGTTATAGCTTGTCATCTGTGGGGGAAACACTGGTCAAGGAAACAAATTGTGTGCCACCGTCGACATTATTAAGAAAAGGCGCTCCTCAGTTCCATTTATTAACAGATTTGTAAGGCTCCTAATATGGGCCTCAGTGATGGGTAACTTTATTTTTTGAGCACCTCACATTCCAGGCTTGGATAATAAAATTGCTGATTCCTTGTCCCTGTTCAAATTTCAGATATTTCGCCAACTGTGCCTGGAGGCAGCATCTTTCAGCCTGGCCTGCCTCCCATTCAGTCAAACTGTGTTAGATTAAACATGGCCCTGCAAACCTGCATGTTCTCTGCTGCTTGCTATATGTGATCTGGTCTGGCCAAGTCAACATTAAAAATGTGTGATTCAGCATGGTCTTACTTCACATCCTTTTGCACTTTTTCTGTAGCTATTTTGCCTGTCAATATCTCCATCATATATGCATTTATAGTTCACTGTTTTGAATCTCGCAAAATGCAGCCATTATTTATCAAGGGACTTGTTGCAGGTATTCAATTCCACCTGTCCTGTTTGGATCCATCTACCATCAGTCTGATAGAACACTTGTCTATTCACCCTTGCTAAATGGCCTTAAGAGAGACAAACCACAAGGAAACAATACTCGCCTCTCCTTCACACTCCCACTTGTGCAAAAAGTGATCACACATTTAAGGAATAGGTGCTTTGGTCCTTATGCAGACTTGCTATTAGAAACGGTTTTCCTCACAGCTTTTTATGGGTTTCTCAGAGGTGGTGAATTCACTACTCACACTGAATCTTTTGATCCCATGCAAGACCTCACTATAGCTGACGTAACCATCAACCCTCACTGTTTTTCTATATTTTTAAAACACGCAAAGATTGACAGGGATAGAAAAGGAACAAAAATATTTATTTCCAAAACAAATTCTGCTTTTTGTCTTCTTTTCTCAATGACTCGCTACCTGAGAAGCCAACCTCAAGTCAGCCAGCATAAGCCTCTCTTTGCCACAGAGGAGGGAAAGCACATGTACCGCTCTTGGTTTGCATCTCGCCTTCGCCTCCTCTTCCAATCCTGTGAGCTACCGCCAGACTGCTACACCACACACTCTCTCCGCATAGGAGCAGCAACAACAGCCACATCTATAGCTCCTGTCTCAACAATCGAGGCTATGGGCCGATCAACATTATGCTGCTCTCCCCACCTTAGGCTTTCTGTGTAGGCGCATGGAAGGGCAGGGAGGTTTGCTCTCTCTGCTTCAGGCTTTCCATGTAGGCATGTGAAAGGGCGAAGAGGAGTACTCTCTCCGCCTTAAGCTTTCCACATAGGTTCATGGAGGGGCAGAGAGGTCCTAGAATAGAGCCACACCACCAAATATCAAATTGCAATTAAATTAAAGCTGTCTTTGTCTAAAGTAGTCCTGACTGAATTTATTTTCTCTGGTCGGGCCAGAGAGTGACTAGTAGAAAAATTAATTTTTGCCTTCTCCGGATTGTCACATTGGGCCCTTCTTGTCCCCCATACATGCCATCTCAGGCCATTCAATAATTTTCCATTCACCCAGCCTTGTCACCACACTTACCTGCAAGCCTATCATCATGCCCACCTCATCGGGCTAACACCGCTCAATCATTATCCCGTTAATATAATGACGGCCACTTCACAGACACTCTTTGCCAGGTTGTTCTTAGCCTCATGCAAGACTTTCCAGCATTTGTTTACGGACTGCTTCCTTGTTATTGACCCTGCATGTCCCTGACTCTCCTACTTTGTCTGCTTCCTGGTAAACTGCTCTGCCTTTTTTTTTCGCCCATGAGCTCTGCTTCTGCCCACGTGGTTCCCATTCACTTGTTTGCTGTAGCTTTCCAGAAAGGATGCCAGACACTGGCAGCTCACCGGTGTTCTGCTACAGCATTCCACGTGGAGAGCTGTGGACTGATTCTGTCCCCCTGTGGACTCTGAAACTGAACATTGACTCTCTCTGTTGCCTTACCAGTCTGCATTCCCTGTATTTATTGAAGTAATGCATTAAAGCTCAGTGTGGGAGGCTTGGTAGCATAGTGAATACATGCTCTTTGGTTACTAAGCAGATGATGAGTAGATTCAAGGAAACACAATTCCAGGAAAGTGAATCAACTTTGGTTTGCTTGACAGCAAACCTTGCTTCACCTCTTTTCTACCCCCACAGAGCAGGTTTATAAAACATTTATACAACACTCCCTGAAGGGTCAACACTATCAGGATGGTTTGCAATTGGCCAGTAGCACAAATTTGCATGTAAATGTAAAAGTTGTACTCTGCTATTATCGTCTGAGACCGCTTCCTCTCTAATAATATATAAGCATTCTGGACAAGTGGTCCAAGAAAATTAGTTTTCATCATGGAACATAAGGAACACAAACATTTCGTTTTTCTTATTGGGTATAAATGTTTTTCGATCCAGAAGGGCAAACGTACCAAGGGCCAGTACATCAATATTTAGCCCTTGAATGTATACATATTAATAAAGAGAGAAAGTGGAGAAATATTTGTCCCCATATCTGTCAATGCAAGATAATGCAGCCATCCTGAAAAGTGTTCCTTCTTGCTCCTGCAGTCCCTACAGCGAAGCTCCACATGTTTTTGTCTATTTTTAGTTGTAGAGGAGTACTAGTGCATATACTGTATGAGAAAAGTTGTGTAGAGCCTTTACTGTCTCCAGAGGGAGCTGTGTGAAATCCAATAAATGTCCTGTCTGTTGGGGCTGAAAACATGTTTGGAAAAAAAAAAAAAAACGGGGGCAGGGGGCATGAGGTTACAAAAGTCAGTAATAGCCCAACACACCCTAATTTGAAAGCCTCTATGATTATGTTGCATTATGAGTAATGTAGGCACAAGGTTTTGACAAGCAATAGGAATGTGTGGAAAAAAAAGTCAGCTCTGATTGTGCTGCATCATGTCATATCTTTGTTGTTGTTTTAAACTGCCCAGTACAATACTAAATAAAGTACTCCCCTCCCCCCTTACTGTGTATCCTTTATACTCCCTTTTTGTCTAAGTCTTGAATGCCACATGGGGAAGGCTACTTCAGGCTGAATAGAATAGAAAACACTTTGTTTATCCCCGAGGTGATATTCAGCTGTCGAGCAAGACAAAAAACAAAATAAAATGTTAAAATTAGTGCACAAATAGAAATTAAATTAACATAAAATTGTCCATTTCACAGCCAAAAAACTGCTTATTGTAGCTAAAGTGGCATGTGGAAGTGTGTGTGTGACTGGATTCAGGAGGTGTTAAACGTCTTACTGGCGTGGGGACAAAGGATCCTCTGAAACACTCTGTTCTGCAACGCAGTGAGATGAGCCGACTGCTGTAGCTGCTCCTCTGTCGCTCCAGGAGGCTGTGGAGAGGGTGTCTGCTATTGTCTATTATAGCTTTCAGTTTGTTCAGTGTGCCCCTCTGCACCACAGTTCATAGTGGGTCCAGTCTCCTGCCGAGCACTGAGTCAGCTTTTTTTAACGAGCTTGTCCAAACACTTTGTGTTTTTGTCTGTCAAGCTGCTTCCCCAGCACACTGCAGCGTAGATAAGTGCACTGGCCACCACTGTGTGATAGAACATGGTCAACATCTCCACACACACATTAAAAGACCTCAGTGTTTGCAAGAAGAACAGGCGGCTCTGCCCCTTCCTGTGATAATTGCTATGAATAGGTGCATACTGTTGACCTGCGAACATGGAGCAAACAAAGAAAGAGATAGAGAGAAAAACTTTTCTGACGCTGAGAGTGTAGTTATTTTAGGTGAGGTGGAGTTGAGAAAAACATTTATTTTCTTTTGTTAATACTGGCGTGTCAGAGACAGGTAAATCAAAGGCTTGGAAGACAGAAGACAGAACCATCCAAGAAGTTAAACCAAAATGGTTTGACATGAAACTACACACAAAAAAACAAAATAGCTACAGGAGGCCACTTCTAGTTACAGTTCTGTGCTACAGGTGAGCGTATTGCTTGCATCATCGAAAGAATCTCTGTTAGTTTGCCCTAAGCCTCAGCAATTTTTGTCACTGTTGTGAAATTAAACCACTATTAAAACATCTTATTACAGGCAGTCTACTGTTGGCAGTAACACACTGTTAAGTTTAACAACAAGTAAAATTGTCACAGCTTGAATTCTGCTTCCCTTCTCTCCCTCACCTAGTCTTGGTAACTTTCCACGCCCCCTCATCAAGCCAACTCCACTCACCTGTTCACACAGCTGCTGCTTATCAGCTCTCCCTGCATTTAAGCAGCTGCTTCCTGTCCCTCAGTGCCAGATTGTTCTTCAACCTCATGCAAGACTTTCCAGCACTCACTTTCAGATTGATCCCCAGGCACCGACCCTGCCTGCCTCTGACCTGTCTACGTTGTCTGCTTCCCAGTAAACTCACCAGCCTTCTGTCCCAGACTACCAGTTCTGCCTCTGCATCTCTGGTTTCTGTGGTGTTTTGCTGCCACAAAGTTTCCAAGTGAGTGTTCCCACCTTCTGTCGGTCGCATGTTGTAACACACCACACACTGCCGTGTGTCTGTGTCCTGTTATCCACCTGTCGGCTCATTTGCTGGACCCTGAACCTAGCGACTGTGTATGGGCTCTGAGCCCGAAGAATTACCTGTCTGTTCCTGTTCCCTTGTTTAAGTAAAAGTCATTTTCCACTGTCTGCCTGCCTCAGAGTGCTGCATTAGGGTTCAGTCTAGGGTGACCAGATGTCCCGCTTTGTGCGAGACAGTCCCGCATTTCCATTGCTTTTCACACGTCTCGCAAATTGAGATGGTGTCCCGCATTGTTGTTGATAGTCAGGCTTCAGTTTTGAAATGCCGACTCCTGCACCCAGAGTCCAGTTTGCCACCCGGCTGACAACCACCCATTCTGACCTGCAACACTCACGTTCCTGTTCATGCTGAGCTGCAGCGCTCTCAAGTTCCTGTTTCTGTGTCAGTGCGGCGCTTTCAAGTTCCTGTCCCCGTGTCACTGCAGCGCTCTCAAGTCCCTGTCAGTGCCGAGCTGCAGTGCTCTCAAGTCTCTGTCAGTACCGAGCTGCAGCGCTCTCAAGTTCCTGTCAGTGCGAAGCTGCAGCACTCTGAAGTCCCTGTTCCTGTGTCACTGCTGCGGTCTAAAGTCCCTGTTCATGCTGAGCTGCTGCACTCTCAAGCACCTGTTCCTGGGTCAGTGCAGCGCTTTGAAGTTCCTGTTCCTGTGTCACTGCTGCACTCTCAAGTCCCTGTGCATGCGGAGCTGCAGGTCTCCCAAGTC
>JAPZEB010072476.1:0-14639 GCA_029783705.1 Chaetodon striatus
AATATAAAAATGGTTATTAAGGGTGTTTTCACACTTGGTCCTTGTCAGCCCTCTAAGCAGACTCACAGCAGTGACTCAGCATTTTTTGCCCAAATGTGAACACTCCAAGAGAACTCAGACCCCTCTGAAGTGAACCGAGCTCAGACGAGCTTGGTTCACTTCAAGTCCGCGGTGCTTTTCACTTAATCTGTGCATTGTGAACACAAAACGCTCCGGGTCCGCTTTGCCTTTTGCTATTGAATTGTAGCCCTCGAGGCTTGGCATACAGCGATCACACGCTATTTCAGTGGGACGCATAATAAACACAATGGAACCATTACCACAGGTAACGACAGCACGACCTGTGGACGAGGAGTACTTGGGTCTGACGATGAAACAACTGCACTCCTCCAGATTTGAAGCCAGGAAAACATCAAACAGCAACTATCCACGACGCACAGAAATGCAAAGGTTTTCCTACAGGTTTAAGTTCATAACCGCACTGCAGTGCCACATCAAAGTAAAAACAAAACTACATCAATATACTGTTTATTATATATAGTGTGAACAGGGGCCCCATCAGAGCTGAAGTGGACCAGAGAGAGAACTCAGTCCTCTTTCACACTGAACTGGCAATGTGACAGCAAGAAGAACTGAGTCCCTCTTCTGTCGGTCCACTTTTTGGTCCACTTTAAGAGGACTGAGTTCGGTTCATTCAAAAAGGACCAAGTGTGAAAACACCCATAGAATGAACAGTGTAGTTACACTTTGAGTACAAACTTAATTTTGAAATAAAAACATTCCTAAAGAAAAGTTTCTCCTTACCTGATGTCATATTTGACTGAAATACAAAATAAAAGCACAGTGATTCAGTATTTTGCACAATTTTGTATGAATGAATCAAAAAACTGGAAAATACATTTAGTGCTACAAAAACAGCAAATAGACTTAATATTGCAAAGACCACTGTTGATAAAGTACAAGCATTTGTGGCATTTTTATGTATTGTTTTTATATTGTGACTTCATAAAATATATTACTTACTGCGGAGGAATTGTTGTAAATGTTGTGAAGATCCTCACGACTTGCAAAGACTGAAAAGTGTCCAATATTTCTTTTCAGCCATTCTGCACTTACATTCACATTTTGTGTGCACCCAGGATCTGTGAATTATTCAGAAAAATTCAACAGTTAAAAAAAAAAAGGGAGTTGGTTTTCTTTTATGCCAACAAGGTTAATTGTGAGTGGTATATGCTCATCCCATTTTGAATATATTTGGTTAGGAGTTACCAATGTGCACGTAATCCTTACTGTTAATTTATTATTTGCAAAGAATTTTTAGTGTTTTTATGAGATTCTTTGTTTGTCCCTCATATACACCCTTTGATTAATTTTTCTCTGACACATTTAGCACATATTCTTATCCTTTTACCTGGTAAGTCCTTTCTTGATAGGTAAGCTTGAATGAAGTGTGTATAGATTGGCTCTCCCTCCATTCTTTGAGATGTCTCCAGCTCATCACTCATAGCCTCAATCCTTGAAAATACATTTTCATTATTCTTTCTCTTCCAACATCAAACATGTAGCTCATAACTCATAAAACAACAACAAACAAAACCATGAAAATAAGAAAGGACAGCAACCTCCCAGTAGCTACATTTTTTTTAATTTTAGCTACATTAATGACAGTATAGTTCATTTACTAACCATTTTTAAGAGTTAGACTTTAGCATTAATCTGCATGCCTCAGTAAAATGGAACTGAATTCACTCACAATTCTTGGAAAGAACTGCAGCTGAAGTTCTGACTGCTCAGCAGGGTCAGGAAGTTTTCGTCAACATAGGGCAGAAGAGGAGCCATTTTTACAGAGAACCACCGTCTGATGAATCTTAGGTCACTGTGGTTACCCAGATTTAGACTGTCCAGGACTCCAAATGTATCCATCACATTGAATCCAGACTCATTGGCACCCTGTTATGAAACAAAGTAGCAGTCAGCCATTGACAGGAGCCATATTTATCATATCAACATCTTTTTAATGTTATTTGTTATGGGGAGCTCAATTTGTAAAACTAAATAGCAGTAGTGTAATCACACTTTCAAACATTAGAGTAGAACCTGCTATCATTCTTTCAAACTGATAAATAATTTATTGTGGCATAGTTATTCATTTTTTCTAATGTTGTTAAAGACTCCCATTTTAATACAAATAAATGTCAATTGTAAACATGTGAAGGCTGTTATTTATTATTTCATATCATCATTATCATTATTATTTATTATCATATTATTACAAAATATAGCAGCAGGTGGGAATTGTGGGTTCAGGGTCTTTTTCAACAGGAGGAATTGCCCAAACCTTAAGCTGCAAGCAGCAGCAAGTGGGTTTCAGGCTTAAGCCCTTTTCATTAATGGTGGCCAAGGGTTTTTACTGGTCTTGCTCAGTTATAGTCCATGTAACTCAGCCCCACAAGTCTGTACACCAAAGAGTGTTGACAGAGTCAAAATCAAAAAGCCAAAAAGTTAAAAAAGAAAAAAATCTATTCAAATAACTTTCAAATTATGCACTTTAGCAACAAATCCAGCATTTTTTGGTATTTCGTTTCAAAGACATGAAGTAAATGTTTTTGAATGTGCTTGTCGGGCAGCTAGAGCTTCATCTGTCATTGATCATATCAAAATAAAAGAATACATGCTACACAAGCTTACAAAATATGAGGCAACTTATATACCAGTTGAAAGAGGACTTTAAAAGTTGACTTCACAATCTGTCCGAGGCTTTGTTCCAACTCCCTGGATTTGTGCTCTGGAAAGCTTGCATTTTCACCCCTTTCACAGGACAGCTCCTCTGCCAGCATGTCCACTGCAGCACATATCTACAGGGAACACAAATGTGTTTGTAATACACAGCAACACTGGAAGGTGACAGGTGCGAGTTAATGTGAACACAAGGGGGTGTCATTTATCACCACTGCTTGGTGGTGACGTTTAAAAATTGAACAGACTTTTGGGTTTGTGGAGCATTTTGAATTTACAAGGAAAAGACTCACTCTCTGACCAGCATCTTGTAGATTTATTGCATGGCAAGTTTCCTGGGAGCCATGACTTAGACTGAAGACATTGCTTTTAGAACAAAATACAATGGTGAAACAAAAATGAACATCACATTGAACATCCATATAAATTTGAATGAAAATTATATTCCTGGCCAATGCTGGTGTGTAAATGTGTCAGGTTAAATATTTAACAGTGTTATTTGAAATTGCATACTGACCTGTTATTAGATGTCACTGAACCTGGTCAAATATCAATATATAAATGATTACATAATGTGAACAGTGTGGTTACACTCTGAGTACAAACTTAATTTCACAATTAATTAATTAATTAATTATTAAGTTGAATAAAGACAGGTTTCTTCTTACCTGATGTTGGATTTGACTGAAATACAAAATTAAAGCACGCTGATTCAGCATGTTGTACAGAAGGAACATATAAAACGTACAGTATTAAATTAAGTGCTACAAGAAAAGCAAATAGACTTACGTTTGCAGAGACCAGTGTTGATATACATACTGGTAGAATGAAAAAAAAAACATATTTGTAATTTAATTTCATGTGTTTTGGCAGAGGAGAGGAGTTCGTAATCTCCTTTCAAATATTGGTAAATTAAGAAACAAAAGAAGAGGGGGACACTTACCAACACTGGCAACTGAGAGCAGCAGAACTTGCACTGAAGTTCCAGGGCCACCCATCATGAAAACGGTGCTCTGCTCACTTTTTCATTTGTAAACCTTAAATGATCTTCAACTATGTAACTGGCATTATCAAAGATGACAAATAAAAAAGAAAAGGTAAATAGTCATAGTCAAAGGTATGTGCATATCCTGCCATTCTGCATGTCGCTTGTGACAGAAAACAAATGTAAGCCAATACAACCAATTTACCTGTAAGTTTCAGTGAGAACAAAACTCTAGCAGGCAAAAAAGTATGCATCTCCATACTTAATTTTCAATTGCAGCACTTAGCATTACATCTTAATAACGTATTTATGTAAGCAATAATATCTACAAAAATATTAATATGTGCATTGTCTTCAGATTTTCAAAGTGTAGGAATTACCATGATCTGTCTTCTGTTTGTATTCTTTAAAAAAACATTTAACATGCATAATTAAGCCCACGTGTCACTGAAATTATAAGTAATATTAAATATGTTTTTTTTTTTAATCCATTTTACTGTGGCACTCAAATCTTGTCAAGTCTAATACATCCAGTGATAAAATATACACAGTTAAAATGATCTTTCATTCAAGTTTCTTAGAATAAACAGTTTTACCCATGCTTAAACAATAAGAAGACAGTATAATAAGCTAAAGAAAGATGTACAACTAGTTGAGCTCACCTCTGTATCTTCTTTGCTCTGTCAGAGAAAAGTGAGGATTGCAATTAGAGGTGAAGCAGGTTTTCATTGGGTGGGGCAAACAAATCATAGCTGAACTTGAGATATGAAGCATGTACACGATGCTCAGAATGTTCTGTAAGGAGGTGGAAAATTCCCTTTGATTGAAACCAGTTTGGTGTGAAAGCTTGTCACTCAGTTTTATAGTTAGAAACACATACTACATAACCCAATACAATACACAGGAATTATGGGCCGTCATTTTTTGTTGTTTACGAAAATGCCAATGTACTTGGATAATAATGGACTTACATTTGTCCCTTTCAAAACAATCAATATGATGCGTCATATGAGCAGCTACTGGTCTCCAGCATCTATTGCTGAGGTATGGTTAAGGTTAGGTAACGTCTTGGTTACCTGAGGAAAGCTTGTGGTCAAGGTTAGTGTAAGGGAAAAAACACCAAATTCTTAATTTTAAGGAATGCAGCTGTCTACATTGGCTTGCACATCACTGATGTAACCTCTTCTTGGGCTTCCAGTTTATTGTCCACCAACGTACACATCTTGCTGCACACATTGCACACTGGGCTGCATTATTACAATGCTTCTGACTGCACAGTGAAACGGGAGGACTGCAGCCGCTGCTCTGCTGCTGACTTGCTGCTGACTTGCTGCTCAAGGTAGAGTCACACCTCAGTCACACCATTATGTTCCACGAAACCAAGAGACAGGCACACACTGATTGATTTGCAGCCCTTTTTTTTCTCTTGGAAGTTTGCTGTCATCAAAGTGAGAAGCACTGGCTTCAGCTGCATACTGCTGGAGGAAGCTTCTTTTATATCATATTGCCTTTTTTTGATACAATTAAAGGGCAAAGGGCAAAGGGTGGTTAAAGTATAAAACAAAATAAAAAATTTTTAAAGGAGCTGGATCATGTCTGTGTGCTTATTTTTGATCATTTACTAATTTTAACACCTGTAACAGCTTTGCATTGGTGCATAGTACATGTGGCTCCAGCCCCCCCGCAACCCTGTAGAGGATAAGCGGTTAGAAAATGGATGGATGGATGGATGTATTCCATTATGTTGTGCTCACACCAGGTGAATGAAATGCAAGTAAATTAAGTAGTGTGAATAAAGTGACTAGCACGATTTTCCGTCATACGCTTATTAGCAAGAGTTCCACGTATCGGTGGAAGTTCATCCATCGATTTAGTGATTTCATGTGAATTATCTGGCATATGAAGTGAGTCAACACAAAATATTCCTCGTTCAAACCCTCACAAGTAATGTGAGGCAAAAATCATAGCATTTAATGTATTTAGACTACGTTACTTTGAGTAACTTGATGGAAAATGTTATAAATTACATTTAGATCCTGCAGTCAGTAATGTAAGGTGGAATACATTTTAAACATAACCATCCCTACACTGTGTACAGATTATGAGTTATACACAAAATGCATTAACATCCAATGCAGAAGTATATTGTTATTCACATTGCATCCATAAGTCATATAATACATCAAGGTCAAAGACTTTAACATATGATTAAAGTGTCATCTAAAAAGGAGGCTTGTAAGTCAGCTGAAAGGTAAGAATGAATGAAGTGAGCTAACTGGCCCTTATCCTACCCATTTTCACTGGGCTTTAAATTCTCCTTTAGTGATATTTTCATTGAAAGGGAACTCAGCTAATTACATATTCTTGCCCCCAGAGTCTCTGCTCCGAGAAATCATACATACTGTAAAGAAGAAATCTGCCCCAGGGCCACGTTGCTCATGTTGCAGAAGACACACTGGTACAACCAGGGTGATGAGTTTCAATGTCTTGCTGCACCTAATTTAAGTAAATGCTGCTGGGCCCGGGCCACCTTTCAGTGCAGGGGCTGTTTTAATCATGTGTGACTCTGAACTAGGGTAGAAGTTTATGTTGGTACGACCTACCAGAGCTAACAAGCAGAGAACATGGTAATATCTTACATTTATCAAACAAAAGCAACCTTTGAAAAATTTGTAAAATTTGTAGAACCCGTACATTTCTGCTTTGTGATTGGGAGAGGAAACATATTTCCACTTAAATTAAGCTACTATACTTCTTTCTAGAATGTTTTCGTCACTCTCAGTGACTCTCAGCTTTACAACAGCATGTGAAGGTTTTACTGTGACACCTGTTCATGACAAATTAAAGAGGTCAGATTCAGAACTCAACCTGCCAGTCAACAGTGAATACACCTGGTGGCATTCCAGTATGACACCACCTCCTTGATGCCTGAAACTATTGTGCATCTGACACACCCCAAGACTAAAACTGCAGTCAGACCAGAAGATCATGAACATTAACATTTTACTGTTCCTGGCATCAATGAAAAACAAAAGAAACAGACTTTTACTGGTTCAAGTCTAGCTCGGACCAAGTACGGAGGGTCACTTCCTGAGGACAAGAGAGGACTGGTGCATTTAACAGGCATTGAACTCCTGACTGCCTTAGGCACCATCCCATCAGACATTCCCATTTCTCTGACATCTCTTCATACATTAATGGATGTGTATAGGTCCTGTTTGTGCATGTGTGTTTCAAGTAACGACAGAGTCGAAACATTTCATTTCTGATAGAGGGATTTCTTCCTCTCACTATTTACCCTGGAGGTACGTGAAGCAGTGATTCAACAATGATTGTATGGAGGCCTAAAAATTGGAAAAGTGAATGAGCAACATGGATTATGTGTGGTTTTAGTTTGTCTGAATGCTTTTATATTTTTCTTCCACCACTAAAATTTATCACCATTAGGAACAATAATAGTTGCCTTTAATGTAAGCTGGCTGGATGAGTGAGTGTTACAGTAACCTTTCAAGCCCAAAGAGAGTGACTATTTTATACTCAAAGATACATTTGGACAGAGTATTACTCCAAAGGATCCCAGTTCTATTGAATTAATGATATCTAAGATATCGTGATTTTTTTTAACAATATGCACCCTAGTTATATAATGACTGCGCAATTGTCATTACCAGTGGTGAAAGTATTCTCCCAAGTGCTTCTACTTTACCTGAGTATTTCTATTTATGTTACTTTATGCTTTCACTCCACTAAATTTCAAAAGACAATATTGTACTTTTTACTTTATTACAATTAATATACTGTAGTTACTAGTTACTTTACAGTTTTTAAGTTTTCATACAAAACACATCACTCAACAATGACTTGTGCACTTTAATAGAATTGAATAAAGCAAAGAATAATTATACAGTCAAATAAGCAAATGTCTAGTATGGATGAGACAGTAAAGGAAGTTTAATTTTCTTAAATCTAAGCTAAAAGAGATGTTTTCCATATTGCTGAAAATGGCTACAGACACATTTTGTCTTAAGGATGAGCATAAACCAAGTGTAATAGAACTACCAATCACATTTGAGTGGCAGGTGAACAGTCCATGTGGAGATGAGCAAGGCAATGGCCAAAATGTAGTCTCAGAACCCATCAGCTATGGTCTGATGACAATTTTGCTTTATTTTAGGTATTTACCTACATTTATTTATCTAAATTCATGGGCAGATATCTATTTATAGAAATAAGCCAAAATGACCAGGCTGTGGAAGAGGAAGTCTCAAAAATCCATTGGTAACACCTGATCACCTGAATATTATGACAAAGGTCAGGGCAAATGCAGATGGGCTTGGTGAGGAGTTGAATAAACCAGGTTTTATGTAGGTGCACATGCTAAGCTGATAGTTTGACTCTGAAGGACTCAGTTTTTGAGTAGCTGAATGTACAGTATAAAATGACTACCAAATGATCCAATGCAGAGGATGCAGGAACATGTTTAGGTTTTTTAAACTGAGAGAGAACATGGGAGTCATGGGTATGTTTGGGTGGGCTGAAGAACATTCTTAAAATTTGAAGAGACAATTGGAGGCATTTGTACAGAGTGCTGGTGCTTTATCAATTATTGTACTTATTTATAGTTGTATGATGAAAAATGCCTCCTTTAATGATCAAATCTGCCAATGTTTGCTCAGGCCCTCTCTAGCTCTTTTGAATGAAGAACACTGAATGAACTCAAAATGTCAGTCAAAATGTTCTGGTGTTATGTACATGTGCACATGTACATGTGTGTCATGTAAATAAATAGATGCATTTGCCTGATAAAGTTGAATAAAAAACCAAGCAACTTAATGGATGGATAGAGAACTAATAATGTCAGAAATTTCAAGACTGAAACTCTGCCACTGTGGGCCACACCAAGATGACTCATTAGCCACAGCCCAAGTACTGCTTAAATGCCAAAAATAGAAGTACACCAGGTGAGCCATGACATAAACAATGTTCGGAACCAAAACACCGCACATGCACATGCACATGCACAAACACGTGCACACAAAGGGATTATCACATGCACAAAGCAGGAGGAGCCCACAGATGTTTTCACTCTCTAGCATGTCTTTGCTGTGTTGTCTTCACTTTGGCTGTTTTCCACCACATTAACTTTCTTCTTCCAGGTCTTACTCTGAGTTTTCTTTTTTTGGCTAAAGTTCTTGCCCTCCAAAAAAGATGGGCCTATACAATTGACAAGGACCAATCTGTGTGGAGTTTGCAGTACTGAACATTGCCAACTGGTCAGAGCAATGGTGGACTAACAACTTTTTGTGCAGCATTTCATTCAGACTTTAGGAAAGCTCTTTCATACATATAAAATGGACTAAGTAAAGCAGAGCTTTCTGTGAAAAACTTCACTTGAATGAATCCAACACTTTAAACAGACATTAAAACTAATGTGATCACACTAACCTGAGTCCAGATTAATGACTACCTGTTCATAACTCATGGTACATGAACATAAGCTTGAGTCATTAGGCAGAAAATACAATGAATCAGGATATGGGCACAGACCAGCACATATTCTAAATATCTTGTCTTTAACAAATGCTATACACAGTTTTTATTAGAGTGCTTTCTACTGAGAAAATAGCAGTAGCCCTGTAAAAACCTTTGCAGTGTTCCAAGACCAGAGTGCTTTCTCCTCCCGCTGACAGGCACTATATGTACTACAAAACAATTATGAGGATGGATATACTGTAAAGTAAAATACAGCCATGAAATTCCATTCCATGTCATTCATAACTGGACTTTTAACAGTACTAACTTTGTCTGTCGCCTACAGCACAACTAAGTAGGAAATAACCACAACAAACACAATTAAATTAATAACTGCAGCTGAATGCGTTGCAGCTGCGCCCAGTGGATGTGGCTCCCCTCGGCTCCCTTACAGATTGTGGCAAAGATAACAAAAATGGGAATTTACCAATCTTGCATTGTGCTAAACTTTAGTGGATCATAATATATGGAGTATGAAATTAATCTGAGGATGTCTGAGTTCAAATTGAGTCCAAACTTTTTTATCAATGTCAGTCTTTGAGACATGACACATGCCAAGTGCAACTGGCAACAGATGAAGGCTTATATTTAGCGTAGTTGATTGCCTTTAACTATGTGATTTTCTTAATCACTTGCAGCCCCTACAGATCAGTTAGGGAGGAGTGGGGAGTCAGGAGTCAACAACAGTATAAAACCACCAATAAAACAACAAATTAACAAAAAAGGTTTTTCTAAAACTGTGAATCACCACAACCATGAGAGGTCCTTAAGCATCCAGGGATAGATAGGCATAAAAAATATTCAGATCAAATAAATCAAATCAGATCAAATCAAGTTTATTTATTCAGTACATTTAGTAACAACTGCTGTTGACCAAAGTGCTATAGAAAATAAAAGAATGACACAAATAAATGGCAATATAAAATGTATACAAAGATAAAATAGAACAACACTGGTAAGAACAATTACATATGTAAATAAGATTATAAAACAGGTATGTTTTAAGATTTGCCTTTTCAGTGGAGGGGAAGTGTTTGATTGAGAGCAGAAGGTTATACCAAAGCTTTGAAGCAGCTACCGCAAAGGCATGATCTTCCACCCACCAGCATCGATTCCAGGATAGTTAAATAATATTGTTCGGAGAGTCTAAGAGGTCAGGCGTTTGAGTAGGGGCAGAAAATGGAGCCTAATACAATGGGCCCAGAGATAGAACCTTGAAGTACACCATAAGTGATACAGGCAGAAATTTCTCCATGATGTTGTTGTTAGCTAGATAAGACAGAAGCAGTGAATACACAGTTTTCTCCAGTACTCTGGGCAGGAATGGAAGCTTGGAGATGAGAAAAAAACTGTTTAGCAAGGATTTGTCAAGGTGCGGCTTTTTAATGAGAGGCTGGACTATAGCTTGTTTAAAACAGGATGGTACAGTTCCATCTGCGAGACTACTATTTATAATAATGGAGATCGTGGGACCTGCAGTCTCCAACATTTAAAATGTCAATTTAAAAAATGTCATTCTAAAATCCCAAAAAACCTCCCATAACAATTTCTTGATTTTTTTTTTATCGACAGAATGGTACACTACTGGTTACAATAATGCATTACATTATCTCACCATGGTATTTTTTTTTTCTTTTACAAGATTTACCTCATCCATCCTCCCCAAACACACCTTGGCAGTTGATATGTTCACAATACAGTGTTCCACAAGTATAAGCACACATTTTCACAGCTATACTCCAGTAGCCTTCCAAGGCACATGCTCACATATCTAAAACAGGTTAGAGTATTCAGAATACACTTGGTGACAATGCAGCAGCCATCCTTTTAACACAGGCTCTCATTGGCTATAATCGACTGTGGAGGCAACATGGAAGCTCTTATTGACTCAAGTGACGTGTAAGTCAAAAGGTCAAAGTTCAGCCACCACTTCAGTATCTTGCTATCGGCAAGTAGGTGGACAGTAATAACAAAAATATCAATATTTGAAATGACGCAATGGCAGTCCATAGATATGGATGTAATAATGTGTTTGGACTAAATATTTCACTGGATTGAGATCATCTGGACCTTTGGAAGTGGATGAGGACTGTTTTTGTTGTCAATCTATGGATTATGATATAGCTTAACAGGTAAGTTATAATTGTTTGTTTGTTGTCTGTCTGACAGAAGTGTTTATTGAACCTGTTGTAGAGGTTTTATCTTGAAGTGGATCACATCAATCAAGTGTACCTTTCTAACAACAGGTTGTATGAGTGTACCACTTAAACACAGCAATTGTTTCCATATCATAATTGTCAAAAATCAAATCAAAATTATACAAGAGCCCAGGGCCAGGCCGTTGGAATGTAATCCCCTTTACGTTCCTAGGTATAAACCTCACAGGATGGCCCCCATCAACGTCACCTATGATGGGCACAGGCCAATCAGCCAACACTGATGTACTATAGAAAATTAATGGGGGAGCACTTTATTGCAATGGGGTACAAAATAAGCTACTCTACCACTTTCCAGCAACCTTTGAAAAACCAGAAGAATTATACTAGCACTGTAACTGTTGACATTACAAGTGTCATCTGATTTTTGTAATGGTGTCACCGATGCAGCTTGAGGTGCTGGGTACTTAAAGAACAGTTTGCAACCTAAATGATGTCTTACATGCGCAAAATGCTGCGTAATGCATGTTATCAACAGGTTTTGCTATTAATGCCTAATAATGGCTAACTTGGCTAGGACTGATTGCCTTGGTTGACCAACTTGTTGAACTGGAACATTGTCAACTCAGGTGTATAACTCCCTTCTCCAACTGCTAAGGTAAATAAAACGCATAACATCTCATACCCTAAGAAGCCTGTCAATGTCATAAATCTATGTCACTGGTAATACAAGTTTGAAACCCAGTAATAATTTCTTTCATCTGACTCAGACACAGGAATTTGCACTGCAGGGGACATCACAACATAATTTTGATTCCAAGACCCCCTTTACAGCTGCATTGTGTTCTGTGTACGGTAGTTTTGTCTTTTCGTGGTACTGTTAACTTCTGTAACCCTCTTTCTTTTTCTTTTCCTTATAAATCACATTGTATCTTCTGTTTTGAACAGTATATTAAGTTTGTTTTGAAATTGTTCTCTGAATCTTTATTGTCAAACTGATGAAGTCTTTATAATTTTAACAGTGTTGGTACCCTTCACTGCATTCAAGCAATTCATTCCTTGGAACTTGCTCCACTGCATTTTCAAGTTATCTTTTTACTTCTTGGTATTAAAAAAAGATTGACAAAGCCATGCGGTTATTACAGGCATTAAATCTTCTTGTCACCCTCGGGTGTAAGAATGGGATAACCTCAACACGTGCAGGTGCAATGTCGTGGTACATAGTTCAGTGACAAATCAAATCAACAGGCAGGTGTAGGTACTGGTACAGGTGGCTGAGAAACTAAGGCATGAAACAACAATGTAGCTTAGCGACTCTGACAAACTGACAGTACAAGCGGGAATGAACAGGTATAACTGGACTGATTTGGGAAAATAGGAAGTAGGTGAGCAGGAGGACGGGAAAGGTCAGGCAACTGCAGGGCATGGAGGAGGCAGTGATTGGAGTCAGAGGCTGAATCCAAAAGTCTACCTGAATAGTCCCTTTGGGTTAGGAAGGTTCCTAACTGAGTGACTCAGAAGTATCAAAGTTGCAGCCATTATAAGAGTTACTGCAAGGTCTTTCAGTGCTCCTTTATTATATCCTTTAGCAGAGGATACATTAGAACACCCTTTATGAAAGGAATGGAGGTAACTCCATCCCACAATCCCTCGCCACCACAACATTTAAAGTGATGCAAAAACACCAGTCAGCTGTTCTTTGGGAAATAACCTATACATGATACATCCACAGCCTTTATCGGTGATAACAAATATAAAAGCACAAATTAGTCAACAGGAGAAGTGTTTACTAAGTTGTGTGGTGTTTCTTTCTCTTATTATATGCATAGGCTCAGAACCACATCTATGACCTGAATGCACAGGCTATATTTTTCTAAATAGCACCTGTGGCTGAAGTCCTCCAGAGCTCAGTGCGCAAGTCCTAAGGGTGGACGTTTGGATCAGACTAGAGACAGTAATATAAATGGGGCAGGTGGAAAAGTCAAATGGCATTTGTTGAACAGGTAGAAAATGGCCATTAGCAGACTAGGAGAAGTGGGGATGGGGATGGAGGGAGGGAAAGACAGAGAAGCAGATTGTGTCACAATCGAGCAGTTATGTCGGGAGTTATTTAAGGGTGCTTTGTCTGGGAGCAAACCCTGGTGTGGACAGAACAACCACACTAAAACCACTTGAGAGGGAGGGTCTCATTTCACTTCCAAGTTGTGGTGTGAAACCAAATCAACCAATCACAGAATTTTTTATTTTTTTTTTAGTAGATATGTGATTTTGGCATGATTTAAAAAGCTTAATCACTATTCTTCGTGTGATCTTATCATTGATCTGTTGCAGTCATGTTGTATTGAGAATCAGTTGGTAACCATGGATTCTCCCTCAACAATAAGACAGTTGAAACCATGGACAGCTGTTGCTCAGGAGATAAAGTGGCTTGTCCACTAATCAGGAGATCTCTGGCATGCTGAGGTATCCTTGGGCACGATACCGGACCCCCAGTGGTTCTTGCATCAGTGTATGAGTATTTAAGCTGAGTGGCAGGTGGAACCTTATATGGTAGCCAGTGTGTGTGAATGTGACATGTAGTGTTAAAGCGCTTTGAGTGGTTGGAAGACTAGAAAGCGCTATACAAGTACAAGTCTATTTACCTTGTCGAAGATGGGCAGCGCACCGACCACATTCTTTCTCTGATAACATAAGATCTTGATATTCAGGAGGATTTTAGCAGGAGCAAAATTATATGCAGAAGTGTCGTCCTCTTCAAAATAAACAAATCTGGTGATTTAAACCAGCAAAAACATTGAATTTTTGCGTTAAAAATCAATGATGTTCTGATGTTGCTCATTGTCGATGGGCCTCTAACTATGGTGGCCACCTGCAAATGGCCCTTTCTGGAGCCAGTGTTTTATTTGTCTGTTCTGGGCTACTGTAAGAGATGGCGATGACCATGGCAATCTTTGTAGATGAGGACGTGCTCTATACGTAGATATAAATGGCTCATTTTAAGGTAAAAAAAACAACAAAAAAAAAACACAATGACTCTTATTTTCAGAAGATTACACACGAAAGAAAATATATTTATAATATTATATTCCATTTCTGCAAATGTCTCCTCCTAAATCCTACACACCAGGCCTTTATAAAGACTGATATAGAACTTTATTTGAGGAGTACATTGATTGTAAGAAACAAAACATTTACTGGGAAGAAGCCCTCTTAACTTAAGGGGAGACACA
>JAPZEB010072602.1:0-14609 GCA_029783705.1 Chaetodon striatus
AAGAAGCCAATAATTTATCAATACACACGTTCAGCAAGCATGAACATGTAACATGTAGATTTCAACATGCTCCGCCCACAGTCTCTCATCCACCGTCACTAATATCATGTCTCACACAAGGACAGCACGCCAGTCTGGCTAACAGCGAATTGTTACTAATAAGCTGCAATGACAGCTGTCTGTATGTAGACTAACTTAGTTTGACTCTTAAAATACTTTTAAACTTAGCTGCTGACTGAGACAACCCCCCCCTTCTCTCTGCCAGCACTAATGTTATGTTACCAGCCGACAAGATGGCGGATGACACACGCTGAATCATCTGTGTCATCAGCCTGATTTGAATAAATTCTCCAGAACTTTGAGGTGTGGTGGAAACGCGAACCACACAGATTACCAGGAACTCTTTTACCCAGGTAAATAAGTTCCTGGTAATACAAGTAATACAAGGGAATGTTGCTGGAAAAGGGACTAATGTGGTCTCTAAATCTGACAGGGACAGGGAGGGAGTGGAAACCCGTCATACACAAGATATTTATTATGACAGATACCTCCTAGTATCAGTTGGCCATCTGAACTTATTTTTAGTAATTAGTAGTTTGTGTGTAAACATGTTGTGACCTATAGATACCCAGGAATTAACAAGCCATATCTTAACTACATAGCCACACTCATAACACACCAGCAATGTCTCCACTGAAAAAACACACTTCCTTGAAATGTACACTGGCCACCACCAAGCTGTTGTTAGTGTCAGAAAACTAAAATGTTCTGTAAGTGACAAAGTTGTTATTTTACTATTATTATTATTATTATTATTATTATTATTATCATATCACTGTGAGCAGCCTTTTTTGCTCATTTTGTTTCCAGAGCCAGTGCTGTCAAATAACACTCCTAATTATGGAAAAGAGGGGGAAAAAAATCCAAAAGCACATATTATCATTAAAAAATGACACAATTTTCTTTTACAAAAAATAATATTAATTCATATTTGGCTCAGTGATGTCACACCAACACAACAAGATGTTTTGGAGGAACACAGGGCAGGTTTAGGGCAAAAGCTAAACCAGCATAGTTCTATCAGTGGCACAGTGAGCATTTTATTTAGTAGAGAATCCATTTAAAGACTACTTACTTAGTAAACAATGCGGCTGGGTTTGCCTCATCACACTGATGGCTGGTTTTATTACAACCTTAGGTCATTGAGCTACTGCTAGCAGAACAGACAGTAAACTGTCTCTTCATCATTTTCTACTCGTGGATTCTTTTCTGTATTAGGTCCTGGCAACCATGCTGATATTGTTCTTCTGGTTGTATTGTTCTGTACTGAATGTACAAAGAACACACCGCAGGCATTTCTGTCATAGCAGGGAACTCAGGCATAACTGATAATGAGGATGACAGTAGATACGTTACGAGCCAGTATTCACAAAACCATGAACTGAAACTGTGCCAGCTACATGGCCTGAGGCTGTTTGCAATGTTATCACTAACATCTGTAACTTCCTGTTCTGACATGTCAAAATGTCTGCCACAAAAGAATACATGATATTGGGAACAGCTGTTATTGAATCTGTGGAGATATTTATGGCACTTTTCCATTTTTTTCTAATGTTGATGCTTCCTTCTTTAATAAAAATGAAAACTTTGTCTAATCTTTTAGATTTCTTGGAACACCAGTATCACTGTAACTTGCAATTTGATTCACCCCAACTACTGCAAATGGAATAAGGGATATTATTAAACATAAAAAAACACACCTTTGCTACGTCTGCTGGCCATGACGTAGTAATTCATTGGTTAAAGAAGAGTCTAATTATATCCTGGAACCTCTAACAGATATTTTTGACATTTTTGTGGACTAGCATTTTCCATAAAGATATTAATAAACTAAAATATACCTTTATTTATACATGGTGCCTTTACAACTTGTTGACAAAACACATATAGCTAAAAATTTGATTCAACTTGGGCTTGGTATTTTTTAGAACTTTCTGACACTGTTAATCTTGATATTTTTTGCAAAATTAAAGCAGTACAGTTTTGCAAATAAATGGTTAGGCTTTAACGACAGTTCTTATAACCACAGACTGTAAAAATAACTGATGTAGCTACTGTGATGTCACCCATTGGTTTGTGACTCCTGTTCTGAAGTTGCAAGCTTGGCACTTGAGCCGCCTGAGCCAGAAGTGACCTTATTTGGGTGAGAAGCTGTGCTGTAGAGGAGCGAGGGGTGGATCTGACCGAGAGGCCGAGGACACTATTGGCAGCCAGCCTGTCACTCAAAGTGAGCCGCCCTTAATTATATGTAACTTTAAGCCTTAATAAAATGTGAACAGGTGAGTCATAAAAAATCCACTCCCCATACAGTTGTCATTAAGGAGATTAAGGGGTAAATTAGCTATAGAAACTTGCTGTAAAGTTGGGTGTTTTAACGTGGGGGTCTATGGGGACTGATTCGCTTCTGCAGTCAGCCTCAAGATGCTGTTCAAAGAGCTGCAATTTTTGGCATTTGCTTGTTGGCTTTATTTTTCAGTCCCAGGAGTTGCCACTTGTATATAACATGTGGGGTACAACAGGGGTCCATACTGGGACCCTAATTATCTCTTACTTTTTTTTTTAGTTTATAAAGCTTATTTTCTAGTTTAGTTTGTTGCTATGTAACAAAAAACAGATTGATTTAGTTTACAACAAAAATTGACATCATCAGGGAATATCAGCTAATTTTCAAACTGACTGAATAAATTTTTGAATGAATGAATGAATGAATTAATTAATTAATGCAGGGCTCTCTGTCTCTTCCCTATAAGAGTGAAATAATCTCAACAGACAGGGATTTGATCAGAGTTGTATAATGCCATGTTCTGCCCTGGCCCACCCTTCCACCTAGTTTCATGAAAATCAGGCAAGTAGTTGTTCCGTAATCCTGCCAACAGACAGACAGACAGACAAATAAACAAACAAATAACAAACAGAACCAAAAACATGACCTCTTTAGTGGATGCAGAAGAGTTAAGTGCCACATCCTGTCAGCTGTTTAATAAACATTTAATAACATATCAGTCAGACATTCTGTCATTCATCAGTCACAGCAGAGAGACAATGTAAGCTTCTTCCAGCGTTATCTCTGTAAGTATCTTTTACTTTATTTTCCTTAAAAAAATATTTAATTTGTTGTTGCAATGTATGGATTTTAGGGACAGAATGTGAACCAGTAGGCACTGTGCAGACCTTTAATTTTGTTCTATCTAATAGATCTATAATTACATGTTGAACCAATTATCTACAGATTGTGAGCAACCTCAGTCTTGAAGCTGTATTGTCACATGACACAGGCAATTAACTGATCAAATGATACTATGGGATGAAAACAAGCAAAGTGATATCTAAGCAGGGGTTTTACTGACGTTACAAGGCTGTAAACAAAACTGAAGACTGGTTTACAATGCAGCCATTGGTTGTGGCTGCGCAGATAGCTGCTGAGCACTCTGTCCTTTTCCCTCCTGAGCTTGTGACATTTGTTTTGTTAAATTTTTTTCTACATTCTAATCTCCTAATTTCTGTTTTTAAGTTACATCAATTTGTTTGGATTTTGTGTGTTGTAATAAAACAATCTGATCTGTTCTTCAATAACCCCAGATGCTGTTTGATCATTGATTGAATCTTTACCGCTACCCTGATAAAGGTAAGTGAAAATATCACGGATGACTAAAAAGAGGGCACAAAATATCCCTGATGCAGTTGCTTGGGTTTGACTATGTGAGGGAACATTTGAGTTTTCCTGCCAGTATTATCACTGTGCTTTCAAAGTGGCATGGCTGAAGCAGATATTAAAACTATGCTGAGTACTAACCATCCTGCTGTGCAACATTTTTTCACAACACAAATCATTTGCGACAATCACAACTTGACTGTTTAATGACTGTTTCCTAAATGCAGAATCACATCAGCTGTGTGCAAATGCCTCGAAATATTCGTTCCAATACTTAAATAACCAACAAACTGGCGGCAGCGGGGTGTAGTGGGTTTGATGGACATGCCCAAGCAAAAAGAAACTGACCTACTTTTTAAAGACAATGCTAGATGACACAACAGCAGCAAAATTGTGCAGAGATGTGCAGTTTTCTGACTTGAAAGGAATATTAATTTGGCAAAAACCCAACAACAATAATAATAACTTATTTTTGTTATAGCTCATACTCAGGATTTGTTTGAGAATCATGTTTATAATTGTTCAGCTTTATATTAATCAAATGCTACTAATTCTGCTGATCCATAGTGACAACATGTGCAAGCTGACTCTAACTGCAGGTAAGGCATGCTGAAAAGAATAGATGTTTCCTTGAAAAAGGGTCAAGTCACTAAAATCACAAAAGGGCGATTAACACTTCACCTGTAAATACCTGATGAAAATACCTGATGAAATTTGTGTTTGTATTTAAAGTCCAGTGTGTATGAGTTAGGGGCATATACTGGCAGAAATGGTATCTCACATTTATACCTTAGAGTGAGTCGTTTATATCTACATACAGAGCGGGTCCTTGTCCAAAGATTTCACCATGTTGTTTCTACAGTAGCCCAGAACAGACAAACCAAACACTCGCTCACACACACGCTCTAGATAGGGTCTCCTCATAGGACTATGCCATGCAGTACTGGCAGGACCAGGGAGCACCGCCACAAAAGATAAACATGGGGTTAGCAGCATATGGGCGAGCTTTTAACCTCTCCTCTGCATCCAGTAATGTTGGAGCACCAGCCAGTGGTCCTGGTGAGGAAGGCTGCTACACCGGTGAAGAAGGATTCTGGGCCTCTTATGAGGTAAAACTGCAACCTGTGAATTTCCATTACAGGGTTTCATTTCCATAAACAACCTGATCAAAGACTGTACTACTTTTATTGCATTTGCTGTGACACATTTCTGGGTGATTTGACCTTTTTTCAGATTTGCCTTTATGTTAAATATGATGATATCCAGCTGATTACAGGTCAGAAAGTCCCATAGGCCACCACAGGAACTCAGTGGGTTGGATCTGATGACGAAGACAGCCTTGATGCTAAGGTAATCATCTGTTTTATTCAAAGTATTGCCCAGTAAATCCAATACAAATGACAGCAAATGGTTGAACAATCTGGTTAAATAGGTATTTTGAACAATACTTCAGGGCTTTTTTCCTTGTCCTCTCAGGTCAGTTACCTAAAAGCTAACAGCTTTGGCGGAGCTGTTGTCTGGTCTCTGGACCTGGATGACTTTAGTAGACAGCTCTGTAAACAGGGCAACTACCCCTTCATCAGCCACCTGCATGCTCTCCTGGTTCAAGGTAATCAAAATACAAAAATTGTCTATGCTATCCTGAAATGGGCCGGTGGTTTTGTGTATGCATTCAGCTTTAATGTAATCACCTTTATTGACTTTATTTTATTTTATTATGCAGAGTGCAAATACCTTCTCTTTCTATAAAAAAAAATCTGTCATAATCAGTGATATTAAAATATGATGTGTTGATCAAACAAGGTTAAAAAACAATTAACAAAATATCTGACTCTCGTTCTGTTAGGTTTCCTTGACCTTACAGCTACAGCTCCCACTACCTACGCCACCCCCACTACCACAGCAACTCCCACAACCACAACAACTACAGCCACCACCACCACAACTACCACATCTGAACAACCTCTTACAGACCCCTGTAATGGCCACCTCAATGGGCACTTTGCCAACCCTGCTGACCCCACCACTTATTTCAACTGTGCCAATGGGATAGCCCACGAGCAACCTTGCCCAGCTGGGTTGGTCTTTAAACAGTCCTGCACCTGCTGTGCCAGAGCCTTCCCTACCATTACAAATCTCCCTCCCACAACCACAACAGTGCCTACTACCATATCTGAACAACCCTCCAGAGACCCCTGTAATGGCAACTTCAATGGGCACTTTGCCAACCCTGCTGAACCAGGTACTTTTTTCTACTGTGCTCATGGGATAGCCCACAACCAACCTTGCCCAGCAGGGTTGCATTCATCTCAAACAGGTTAAACTACAGTAATGACCTCTTTGCTCAATTGCACAAACTAACAATAGAGAGGCTCCAGCTCATTAAAAGCAGCACCTGGAGTCCTGATTCATACATAGAAAGATACCAGTACTTAAATCTTCTCTGTTTCTGAGTGCGACCCAGAATCTACTTTTAAATTATATTGATACAGTAAATCTATCAAGCACTTTCTAGCTTAAACTAAAACACACTCCAGTTCTGATGAGGACCTTTCAGTTACTTTGGTTGTGCTATCTGAATAAAACTCCCTGATGACCTCAGATGTCTCTGTCTGTGTTTGTGGTTTTGTTTCTGTTGTCTTAGATGTGGGGTTTATTAATTGGGTGTTTTTCTTGTATCACTTTTCTCTTTAATTTTGTCAGCATTTAATTTATTTGTATTTTCAAATTCTGCTTTGCCCAGCGATGGTCTGGCGACCAGTCCAGGGTGTACTCTGCCTCTCGCCCCATGTCAGCTACAACCCATGGACGTTGCAGCATGTCATTCCCCCTCTTTCTCTCTCTCCCCCAGCTGCAGCTGCCCCATCAAATAAAGGCAAAGTGTCCAAAAAATATATCTTATCTATTCACAGACCTACATCTGAAAAGATTTTGGTTGTTGGTTATAACAAGGACCAGAATTCTATAGTCGTCAACTACAAGTAAATCAAGGAAACAAGAGTTAGAACAGCAACATCAACCCCTATTTTGTTCCAATATGCAAACTGCAGAGGATCCAGTGAGTTATTCACAGCCCCAGTTAACACCCTCTTGATCAGCTTTTTGAATCACTATCACTGAAGGCAGGACCACAGGTCTACAATCACAGATGCTTGTAGAGGACTTGTTCTCAGCGACTGGCACAATTATTAACTGTTTTCACAGGGACCTTCTGTTGCTCAAAAGAACGCTTAAATATGACACAGAAAATAAAATGGCTTGGTTTGATGGACTATACCATTCCAGCCACTGTCTAAAGGAGGGACGTTCAGAGTATCCACATAGCAAACAACTGTTAGCTATATACAGATATAGGTACGTCATCCCACCTGTGGCGTTGTCACTGAAGCACATCGCCCACCCTCCAGTCCCTAGGTTAAGAGCATTAACTGTGTCAGCACTTTTGCAATTGTTCGCGGTGTTTATGGAATAAGCAGTGTTAGCAGCTAGCTGACAGCTTAATCAACATGTTGCGAACCGTGTGCAGACAATTTCCTCCTCACAAAAATCATGAGAGGAAAACATGACTAAACTGTATTTTTGCTAAGTGTGTGCCCGACCAGTTAAAGCGTTACAGAAACAGAATGCCACACTGGTCCATATGGCAAAGCAGCGGTTGTATTTCATACCCAGGACTGTTCACTTCTGTTTGTCATGAGAAAGAAAGAACAACAAAATGTCAGATATGTGTTTCTAACCAAGTTGGGTGCGTGTCCTGTTTATCTGTATTTAAAACACTGTTTCAGTGCATGACTTATTTGATGATTGTGCTGCTCATTATAGATTCATTTATAACCGCTGTGTAATTAGACACACCTTACACCACAATGCTCCTGTTGGTCATTTCCACGAATTCTAGCTTTGTTTTGTGCATGTATTGTTTCTTTGTCTTTAATAATTACTGTAATTATGTTGTTTTAATGGATGTCTGGGAACTACAGGGGAAAATTCACCTTTTGACTGATAATGCCATAGAAATAACCCTGTTGTTACTGACAGTATGTTAAATTTTTTATTTTTTTTCCCCCTGTATAGTTAGATGCAGCTAACATAAATATAGACTTGCTGGATTATTGGCTACAAATATACCCCAGACGGAGAGTGTCCTGGTGGTCTAGGGATTTCAGATGCTGACAAGTTGAAACTCTCCTGGTTTGAGTTTGCTAGGAGACCTTCGTTGCACATTATTTCTCCTCTGTTTGAATCTGTACCGCACATCAGTACTGATGACTGCACGCTTCTCAGCTCCTCTAGAAGAGTGAAAGAACTTCTTTTATAGAACATGGTGGTATCAAGCTCGTTCAGTGACCACAATTTGAATTTAAAGTCAAAAGGGGCATGAGGTGACTTTTAACCAATGACCCAGTTTCAGCATCCAATTGCCTTGGACATTCCAACACTGTGGTAATTATCCACACCCTCATGAACTGCTACGCCCTGTCGGCCGTCCACCTGATTTAAAGCAGCATATCCAGAGATCCATCAGTCGTCAGTCACAGCAGAGAGACAGTTTATGCTTTCACCATGACTTTGTAAGTGTCCCTTTTACTTTGATTTTATTAGACTATATTTTGCTTCTTCATTTTTAATACTGAACAAGAATTAATTCAAGATGTGCTGTTTTCTGACTTGAACTATTGAACTAGATTTTTGTGGCAACACTTTAATAACAGAGTGAGGATTTGTTTGAAAATCATGTTGTTGTTTTTTCAGATGCATAGCAAACTTTTTTTTTTTTATTTCTTCTGCTTCTCCACACAGTGACAACATGTGCAGGCTCACTCTAACTGCAGGTAAGACACACTGCTCAAGTTTTTGTTTCCTTAAAGAGTCAGTTCACCCAGATCACAAAAACACATATTTTCTCACTTTTCTCCAGTGGTATCTAACAATAAAGATGTTTTTATGCATTGCTTACAAATGCCTTGTGAGAGGGACTGTAAATTGGTTTGTGGTGTTTACCACTTAAAAATTGCACTTAAAAAAAATCCAGAAACTAGTAACCCAGAAACAATGTATCCATTACTGTGGAAAAATCCAGACAATACACAGTATTGATGTTTCAGAACACACAGTGCTGTTGGAATTTTAATAAGTGAAATGAAATCCAATTAAACTGTACAATTAAACTGCAGAAATATCAGAGAGTAATATCTCATTAACATGAACAAATAAAACCAAATATATCTGTAATGCAAAAAAAAGATACCTGTTTGATGGTTTGTTTGTTTTTATAATCTGGGTGAACTGACCTCTTGAACTGACCTTTGTTTTTAACCTAAATACTGACCAGTCTGTCACTTTGAAGGTCTCTGTTTGATGATGGCCAGCTTGGGTAAGTTTATAACATGCATTATTAATAATCAACAGTCTGACTAGCAGATAAATGATCTCACTGATGCATTGTTGGTTAACAAGGATCTTGATGTAATGATGTCTCTAAAAACAAATCGAGCAATTATAATTGTCTTCCTGTCTCAGCTTCTCCCTCAGCTTCTCCCTCAGCTTCTCCCTCACCTTCTCCCTCAGCTTCTCCCTCAGCTTCTCCCTCAGCTTCTCCCTCAGCTTCTCCCTCAGCCCCTTCCCACAGGCTGGTGTGTTACTACAACAGCTTGTCTGAAAAAGGAGGGGAGTTCAGGGTTTCGAATATTGATCCGAACCGGTGTACCCATCTGATCTACGCCTTTTCTGACATTAACAAACAAAACTGGCTGGTCCCCAGCAGAGCAACTGACATACAACAGTATCGGGCCTTCAATGAACTCAAAGCCAGGTCAGTGTTTCAGCCTATAATTATGGTGGAAATGATGCTGTATTTTCTGTTTTGCTAAATAACCATTACTGAAGTTTTTTACTCCCACAGAAACCCACTGCTTAAAACCCTCTTGGCTGTTGGTGGCCTGACCTTCAACACACAAAAGTAAGTTACTTACATGAACATGGAGGCTTTTCTGGTGTGACTGCAAAGACAAGTGTAAGCATCATTTCAACATGTTGGTATTTTCTGACCATGAAACTTGCTTTGTTCATAGGTTTTGTGCTTTGCACAGCATACATTGTACATGGTTTCATTTAAATGAGGCAGCACAGAGCGAGATGGTATTTAAGTAAACAAATTAGTTAATTTCCTAATTACATCAACACACAAACTGTCACTGGTTAGGAACAACATATTAATGCAAACACTGAAACATAGTTCAACAAGCAGAAATGTTTATATGTGATATCTTCATAACATCATAAGGAACCAACAGCAGCTGCTGGAGAAGAATCACACAAATATGTGCAGATAAAGTGGTCAGTATTGTTGGTATCTGCAAACTCCAAATGTGTGTTGTGTTGTGTTTAAAATTGAAATATTTTACTTAAATTATTCCCATTGTTGTGTGCGACAACATTCCCTTAAAAAAGATGTGCTACAGTGTTATCTCTTTGTGGCAAGCTAGCGCATTCAATCTGATGCAAAGTTAGTGCAGCTGAATGAACTCCTTCTGGCCCATAGAAAAAGCATCTTTAATAACACCTACTTTTAACAAATATTACTCTACTGAAACTACCTGAGTGTTAAACACAGTAAACTGATCATTTACTTGTGGTTGTATGTTGGTCTTTGCTATATGACTTTGTGCTATGTGCTGCACTTAATGTTTCTGCTTTTAAAACAGAGTCCTTAAACGCAGTTTGTGGAGTGTCATCTTAAGAATACTGATTTGTTTAAATGTTTACCAGATTCAGTGCAATGGTGAAAACACAACGAAACAGAGCAAAGTTTATCAAGTCTGCCATCACACTACTGAGAGAAAAAAAATTCGATGGGATAAACCTTGACTGGAGGTACCCTGGAGGAGCTGGAAGCCGACCACGGGACAAGCACAGATTCACACTGCTGTGCAAGGTCAAAATTTCTCATCTGGGACAGACACTGTCAGAAATATGCTGTGCTGTATGAAAATATTACATTTTCTATTTAACTGAGACTGACCTGTGCTTCTGTGTTGTTTAGGAGCTAAAAGAGGCCTTTGTGGCTGAGGGAACAGCAGATAACCGACTGCTGGTCACTGCTACTGTCTCTGCTGATAAAGCAATCATTGATGCCAGTTATGAAGTCCCACAGATTGCCACGTAAAACTTATTAAATGCAATTCCTGACATTATACCCATAATTAGCTGTTGTCATGTTTTGGTGAATCTGATTTCCTCTGCATTTAATCAGGTACCTGGATTTCATTAATGTGCTGACATTTGACTTTCGCGGCCCCTGGGAAAGTGTCACAGGACATCACAGCCCCTTATATCAGGGATCCCAAGACACTGGAAACAAAGCCTACTCCAACACTGTAAGTCAGCAATTCATATTTTAACTGCCTTAACGCCTTTTCATCTAGAGATGTCGTCTCATCCCAATTGTTTTTTCTTCTCCTCATTGTAGGACTATGCCATGCGGTACTGGCGGGACCAGGGAACACCGCCACAAAAGATAAACATGGGGTTAGCAGCATTCGGGCGAGCTTTTAACCTCTCCTCTGCATCCAGTCATGTCGGAGCACCAGCCAATGGTGCCAGTATAGGAGGTCTCTTCACTGGTGAAGAAGGACTCTGGGCCTATTATGAGGTAAAACTGCAAGCTCTGAATAGAATTCATTTATATCAATAACCTTCTTTGTATAAAAAGTTGCTGAAGCAGCCTTTAGTGCCTATGCTCACAAATTATGGATAACACTTCACAGCATATTTATTATTCAGATTCTGTGTGTGTCTTTAAGAAACAGTTCAAAAACACATTTTTACTCACTGTCTCTGAGATCAAGAACCTCATCTTCACTGCTTTACTCACCTTATACTACAGCTCTATTTCATTCTGACCTGATGTTTAGTCATCAGTTGTATATGGATATCTTTCCATTGTATCTTCCTGTATCTTTTATCACATAACAACTTTGTACATTTAACTGCTTTGTGTACCTCTTTATGCTTTTATGTTTTTCTTTTTGTCCCATTCTCAGTGAAGAACTTTGAGCTGTATTTTATGTATAAAAGATGCTATATGGATAAAATTTGTAGTTGTTGTTGTTCTACTTTTGCTTCTTTTTCTTCTTCTTCAGCTTATTATCATTATTATCATTACTATTATTCAGCTAACTGCTATTACTGTATTTTCTGTTCATGTTAAAACATTAAATCTAAATGTCACATTTGCCCCTTCTCTTCAGACTTGCCTTTACCTTGAAAGAGTAGAAGTCCGGATGATCTCCGATCAGAGCGTTCCATACGCCACCACAGGAAATCAGTGGGTTGGATTTGACAACCACTACAGCCTTGAAGTTAAGGTAGTCATCTGTTTCATTCAAACTTAAGTATCGCTCAGTTATTCCCATGCAAATGACTGGTTGTACAGTAATCCGGTTGAATAGATTTTTTGTCACCGTGAGATCAGCTGTTTAAGTGTTTTTTCATCATCCTCTCAGACCAGTTACCTAAAGGCTAACGACTTTGGAGGAGCTTTCGTCTGGTCTTTGGACCTCGATGACACTAGTGGAGAGTTCTGTAAACAGGGCAACAATCCTTTCATCAGCCACCTGCACACTCTCCTGTGTCCAGGTAATCAAAAGTCAATAATCTTTCTATCTGATCCTGACATGGGCGGTGGTTTTGTGTGTGTGTTTGATTCAATGCTGCCAACTTTAATGTCATCACCTTTTACTGACCTTATAACATTTTATATTGCAGAGTACAAATATGTGCTCTTTCTATGACGAAATCTCAGCAGTCATGCTCAGTGATGTGAAAATATGATGTGTTGAGTTATAAAGTTAACAAAATATTTGATTTTCATTCTTTAAGGTTTTCCTGACCTTACAGCTACAACAAACACTATCACAACAACCGCTCCCACAACAGCCCCTCCAACAACAGCTGTTCCCACAACAGCAGCTCCCACAACAGCTGTTCCCACAACAGCCACTCCCACAACAGCTGTTCCCACAACAGCCACTCCCACAACAGCTGTTCCCACAACAGCCGCTCCCACTACAGCTGCTCCAACAACAGCTGTTCCCACAACAGCCGCTCCCACTACAGCCACTCCAACAACAGCCGCCCCCACAACGGCAGCTCCCACAACAGCCGCTCCCACCACAGCAGCTCCAACAACTGCAGCTAACACAACAGCCGCTCCCACAACAGCTGCTACTGCTGCTAAAAACCCCTGTGTTGGTATGGACGAAGGACACTTCCCTGTTCCCAATGAGCCAAGCTCTTTTTACCAATGTTCTCATGGGAGGGCCTTCAAAGTACCATGCGCAGCAGGGCTTGTTTTTAGCACAGCTTCCTCTACTTGTGTGCGTACCCAGGCACCGTAGAGACTTGGAAATATATTTTTTCACTTTTCACAAGTGTTAATATTTATTTGTATTAAGAAATAGGGACGTATTGTCAAAAGCTGTTATATTCACAATTTCTTTTGATGCATTAATGTTGACTCTATAAAAAACACTTAGTTATGGCTATGCTGGCTTTTTTAGGCCTAACTTATCAACACATAGGTGAATCTATTTGAAAAAACGATTTTATGTATAGAATGTCATCATTTCCATAAGCTCACTGTCCCCACTAAAATGCCAAAACAATGGGAAAATTATTAAATTCATTTTACTTCCAACTCTTTTCAGTTAGCACACAAAACTATGCATTCATGTCATGACACCAAATTTTTCACCACTGAATAACATGTAATTTCATTTTTATAAATGTGTGAACATGTTAAACACACACTATGCAGGATTTTCCCTTAAAACAATGTATGGACTTGTCTCTCTCAATCATAACTTATGACCCACCAGAATTTGTGGCAGAGTATTTATCTGCAGGTAGGGATATATCCCCACAGTGCGCAAGTGAAGTCAGGACTTTATAATGAGGTGGTGACAAGCAGCCAGACTGTAAGCTGTATGCATCCCAGAGGAAGCCACGAAAATCGCAGACACAGCGCTGGTTTTTAAAGAATCTTGTCTTGCAACAGTTCACTATAAAATCACTTCAGTGATAATGTTTATTCTTATTCTTATTAACAACAGAGGCCACAGTAAAAAGCTGTTAAATGTACAATTGTTTGTTTCTATTTTGCATCATTTGATCCAACATGCATTACTTAATATATGGTTGTGGCATATACTTAACTGTTGGTGTATCTAACTTTATTGTATGGGTGTGTTCTTGTTCATATTTAGTTGAATATCACTTGAGAAAACATCAAAAGTTAAGGATTAATTTAACTATTTCTGAAAAATAATTAATCTTAAACAGGTTAAACTACTGTAGTGAACTTTTTGCTCGATTACCAGAACAAGCAATGGAAAGGCTCCAGTTCATTCAAAACACAGCATCCAGAGTACTGATTCATAAACACAATGCTACCAGTGTTTCAATCACTTCTCTGTCTCTGGGTTCAGTTCAGATGCTATTTTGAAAGTCTATAAATGAATCAATCAGGCTCTTAATGGTTTTTTGATCTGCTCAGAAAAGAACCAAGTCATATCTCTAAGGTCATTAAATCATGTTTTTCTAATTTTACCTAAAACAGGATTCAGCTCTGATGAGATACTTGGAGTTACTTTGGTTCTACTTTCTAAATAAAAATGCTTTATGACCTCAGATATCTCTGTCTGTGTTTGTGGTTTTGTTTCTGTTAGATAGATGAGGGGGTTATTAATTAGTCTGGTTTTTCCTTGTACAATTTTTGTGTCCTCTTTTGTGAGAATTTACTTGTTTTGTCATATTCAGTTTACATGTTTTGATGGCACATGCATTTTGTATAAAGCACAATGAGTTTGCTTGTAAAATGTTTTATAGACAGATAGAG
>JAPZEB010072656.1:0-14602 GCA_029783705.1 Chaetodon striatus
CTAAATATATCCTGCTCAACAAAAGAGCCCTCAATAATGGACTGTGTGTCAGTGTCTGTGTAACCTGAAGCAACAGGCGCGTGTGTGTGTGTGTGTGTGTGTGTGTGTGTGTGTGTGAGTTTGGGGTGATGTCACAAGTGGGCGGGGTTACTTTGTCTTCTCTGACATATGATTGGCTTATTAACTGGCCTGGTCATGTCGGCATGTATAAGAAGGCAATGATTCCCATTCTGATCATTATTACTTCACTACAGAGAAAAAACACTCCTCCATGGCTACTGTCGTCCCTGTAAGTATCTATCTTTCTATGTGTGTGTGTATTTCTGCTTGTGTATCTCAGACTTCTGAAAGTGTCTCAACCCTGTTATTAGGTGCCTTTTCATCTATGCAGAGTGATGCATCATGTTAATTGTGACTTGAGGTGACTGCTGATGCTATCAAGTAGTGACAAGTGCAGGGAAACTCAGTAAAAGTAACCTGTAGTGTTTCAGGTGTGAACTTCAACATTTTTAGGAAACCTGCATGAGATGTGTTTCCATCCTCAAACTCAAAAATGAACTTTTCTGTGCATTTATGTGTAACCTGTTGACTTTATTATAACAGTTATATTGTAGATATGGGTATGATACTGAGATAGATATTGATTTCTCTTAACATGACAAATATACTGTAGCAGATCAGCTATTGTGTCAGTGTGTGTGCGTGTGTGTGTTTGTGTGGATGAGTAAGCAACTGTTGTAAGGCAAATCTACATGATCAAATGTCGTTCCTGTAAATGAATCTGCTCAACTGAATTCTTCTTCTTTGTGTGTGTGTGTGTGTGTGTGTGTGTGTGTGTCTTGGGTTTCTGATGGAGAGGGTGATTAAGTCTGCAAGAGGAAGACAGTGGCTCGTACACTAATTAAATTGGTGTGATGTGTGTGTGTGTCATAGTGTAGCAGTTTAAGTGTGAAAGACAGCGGCACACAGCTGAGACTGTAACCAGCTCACATGGCCTCATTCTGTTCCGCTGCCTCAGCTACAGTATCTATTATGCTCCAGTAGGTTAACATGTTCGGAGGCCAATTATAGCAATTTGTTATTAAATAATCATCAGTATTTCCCATGATGCATCAGTGGTTTCCTAAGTAACAAATGTGTGGTGTAAAAACAGAACTCAACATTCAGTTCAAAGAGGCAGACAGGACATAGAGTTCTGTACAGATTTAGGGGTTTATGTGTGAATTTAGACAGTAACACATACATTCAGCTGAACCAGCAGCGTGCTCCTCCATATTTCAGTGCACCATTACACACTGTATTAATACTCAGTGGGATGAAATGTACTGACTTTGAATGGACTTACTGATTGTCTTATAGTTGCCTGCAGACCTGAAATGCATGTCGTCAGATTAATAACAGATGAAAACTACATTATCGGTTCATTAACTTCTCTATAACTAAACTATTCAGACAACTGAGTGGATTTAAAACATCATTTATAATATTTTTAACTTCATGCACATGCACATTATTTACTTTGTACAGAAGATTACATGTTAAAGTAATTATAGCATCATGGTTTTAAAGTTAGAATTTTGAGGAACAATAGAAATCAGGGATAAACGTCATGTGAAAAGTTGACATTAGTACTCAAATCTCAGAAACTTGGCTTTTTACTGAAAATAATGAGATTAATCCCACAATTTTGATAATATTATTTGTATGTAATGTATGTACATATGTACGTGAGAGGTGAGGACTTGAGTCACGTGACTTGTACTGGAGTCAGACAAATTTGATAACTTTAGACATATACACATACATAATCCAAAAAGACTTGCGACTCGACACCAGTGACTTGTAAATAGGCTTGGACTTAAGTTTTTTGACTTGAAATACTTGATCACAACATATGACAAATGTCTGACTTTCCTCTCTCTCCTCGCTCTGTGACTCCTAGTTTGCATCCTGCTATGCCAGTGTTCAGCCCCTGCAGCTGTTTGGTAAAGCACCCAGGCGGGGCAACTACATGTCACTCCTCTCATACCGGGGCCCTCACTGCACCCCGCGGCCCCGCCTGGCATGCCATGCTCCGAAGATGACCCTGAGACAGATCTGTCGCTTGCTGAAAGTCATGAAGCAGGTCAGGAGCAGAGAGGCTGCTGCTGCGGCTGCTGCTGCTGGCAGGTGAGGAACAACTCTGCTGCAGTAACCTGTAACTTTCCGTCAATAGCTGGTGGATTAATCAACACTGACACTTCTAAAAGTGGATACAAATGTTAACATAGTGTTCAGTGTCCTCACAAAGACCCACTAACTAAATGCTGTACTGTCATCTGATTCTCTCCCCTTTTGTGTCTAACAACCACGTATCTCCACTGTCACCTCTTGAGTGTCACTAAATAAGACAAAGAGTCTTCAGCTGAGCAGCTCTGTGAGGCTGTGCTGTGGCTCAGTGATGCTTTGAGTCAAATGCCACAGTAAGCATGCCAACATGCTCACAATGACAAAGCTAAGATGCTGATATTTAGCAGGTGTAATGTTAAACACCTTTTACCATCTTGGCTTAGCATGTTAGCATGCTAACACTGGCTTATTAGTGCTAAACATAAAACACAGCTGGGGTTGACGGGAATATCAAAAATTTATCAGACTTGATGAAACCATGATTTCCTGCCTAATCTTAACCAAGAAATCCCTTTTTTGGCAGAAAGCCTTCTGGCAAACTGGGAATTTGGCAAACAAATTGAAATATCAGCTTGCTGGTGATGTTACGGAAACTTTGTTACTAAACATCCTTTGCAGAACATAAATGTCTGGAATTAAATTTGTGCTAAACCTTCATCTAGCTACTGAGATATTTTGCTGGATGAGTGAACATTTTGACCTGCTGGTAGTGCCATAAGCAAAGTCAGAGGATCACCAAAGACATGCGGTTTCATGCTCTGCACGTGAATATCTGTACCAAATTTAATGTCAATTGATTGAATAGTTGTTGACATATTTTTGTCTGGACAAAAGTGCGAGACCAAGCAACCAACCAACATTGCCAGACCGCTGCTAGCATGGCTAGAAGCTCTTTAATGTGAGATGGATACATTTTTGTTACTCCAAGACACACTAATCAGAACAAAAATCTGAATCTGAATGTGAATCACAGAATGGTAAACCTTTAGTTTTCTTGTTAGGACACTAAAACATTGTTTATAGGTCTAGTGTGTAGGATTTAGTGGCATCTAGCATTGAGATTGCAGATTGCAACCAACTGACTCTCCACCAGTGTGTCAAGTGTGTAGGAGAACTACAATGGCTGATGCAAAAACGCAAATGGCCCTACTTAGTGCCAGTGTTCGGTTTGTCCGCTCTGGGCTACTGTAGAAACAACATGGTGGACTCCATGAAAGAGGACCTGCTTTGTATGTAGATATGAACAGATAATTCTAAGGTAACAAAAACCCAATGGTTCTTAGTTTCAGGTGATTATACACTAATGAAGACATATTATAAATATTATACGAAATGTCTGCCAAAAGGAGCTCCTAAATCCTACACACTGGACCTTTAAACCCAATACAAACAGATTAGAAAGTCCCAAAACCTGAGTCCACAACTTCTCTGATGGTAAAAAAGTAGAAATTTATGTCAAGTATATTAAATTACAGTGTACTTTACCACTGTCTTTAACATCTGGGATCCACTTTCTATCAAGACTCGCTTGATAAACAGTTTTTCCAATTATGTTATAAATGGTTAATAAAGTATTAACCAATGTTTTATAGATCAGTTATAAACCATGAATAAGAAAAACAAGTTTTAGGTTGCTAAGTTGGAAAAATCATTTATGGCAATGGTGTATGGTTTCTATTTGTTAATAATGCAGTTATAAATGCAGTTATTAACATATGCTTCATAAGTAATTAATAAATGGATTATAGGCCACATCGAGTCATTTTCATTTAAGTTTATCTTCTAATTTTGCAGATGGTAAGTCCAATCAGTCAAAGAGATTTTTCACAACCTGGCAACCCTAAAGTTGTTTTCATTAAGCATTAGTTACAGCTTATAAACTTTTTATAAGGGATGCCTTTTTAGGAAGCGGTACCAATTTTGTTTCTCAGAACTATTTAACTTGTCTTTGGTTACATGCTAAAATTTGTATAATGTTTTAGACAGTGTTGTTTTAACAAACATTGATGCTTCTCAGGTAGTGACTCTGAGTTGACAAGCGTGTTCTGTATCCATCCATCAAGCTGATTATTGTTAGTACATTATTGATGCATTGAGGGAGGATAATAACCAGGCTATTTGTGCTGTCCTGGCTGCTCCAGACTGGACTGTGATCACACCAGTGGTTCTATCAGCAGAGGCTACAGGCGTCTGCAGTTAATAATTAAATGCTGTCGTGTCACTGCCAGAGCAAACACTCAAATCACACTTCCTCCTCCTCATGTCTCTGTCTCTGTGTCTGGTTTCTCTCTCTGCACAGGAAGCAGGGGTCTGCAGCTCCAGCCCCGGCGTCACCCGGCAACAAGTGGGAGAAGAAATGCATCCCGAGCTGTCTCAGACACAAACGCAGCATCAAACGTGTCCGCTGACCCACAATCCCTGGACCACTGCAAACTGCCCACCCAGTTACAGCTGTCACAGTGGGACATCATTACATGGAACGTCATTACCCTCCCAGGGGAATGTTCATTCAGATTACTGCAAATTGGACAGGTAGAAGTGTCACTGAGGATGCTGGAGGACGATGTTTGCTTGACCTCCGGCCCGTCAGGAGAGGATGACATGATCTTATTCTCAAACACCCTCTGCATTAGCATGTGGAGTCTCTCTTTCAAGACTTTTTAATACAAAAATAAGTCAAACTACAATTTTTAAAGGGTGTCCTAAGTTTTTTTGTTCTAATTCACCAGAGTGGAACTTTTATGACTTCCGTCAATCTTAATATTTCTTTTTTTTTTTTGTGGGTCCCCTGTAGTCTCCAAATCCAGGACTGCCATCACTTATCCCTCTGATCCTCTTGAGGAAATGAGGAGTGAAATTCTGTTGTCCTGCCTGCTCCAATCATTCTCCTCCTCTCCACAAGACTTTGTTTTTAATGCACTCTGTTTGTTGTGTTTTTATGTCTTTTATTGATAAAACCAGGACAACTTTTAGTCAGTTTGATAAATGATTTTGTTTGCTTCATGAAGAAAAAAAGTCACATAAAGTACAGACTGAAAAGCTATTAACAAGTAATTAGCTATGACTGAAGTCTAAATTAATAAAATGGCAGCTGTTCTTTGATCTTTGCATGCAGTGTTGTTTGTGAATTTCTTTCTTATATGTGCAATAAAGTTTTAAGAAATCAATGACAAAAAGTTGTGACTGCTCACTCAAGTCTAACATTACACATTCACAAATTACAACAAATAAAGCTGTTTCTCACTGGTGTGATGCGACGATGCGGTGCATGCCAGTTTTCCATAACTATGCACACCAGGTCTGGCACAAATGATCCGTGTTGTAGAGTTTCATTTTTGTCTAGAAAAAAAAGTTTCCTCCTAGTGCCCATGTCCACTCCACACAACAAAAACCTATCCCAAAAACAAACACCCATTGCTCTAAAGTCTCATTTCACTGAAAAATGCAGTCTCCCTGCACATTAAAAGATTAATGGCCTGCAGCTACACCATTGGGTAACTTACCAACATCCAACCTCTGATCTGACAAACAATAACCAAACCATGAAGAAATGCGAGTAGCTTATTCCTTACAGGGGACAAAGACCCCACTACCATCGTAATATCACTGCTGCATGGAACGCTATGCTAACCAGAGAAGAAGGACTGTTTGATTAAGGTCCCACAGACTAGTACCCAGTGGCTCAATGCAATACTGTTTGTTTGAGACCGTGAGCAGTGTATAACATAAGCAAGTGCATCTTCATTGTATCCAGGTGGAAGCAGGGACCAAATTGACATTGCCTATTTAGGCAGCAAGCTAGCTATGACTCAGAGGCATGACATCAGTCAGAACAAAGGATTTCATTGGTCAAACATGTATGTCTGCAGGATGAAATGTGCTTAAATCGAGGGCTGCCCAATTTTTTTTTCCCACACACAAATGATGCGCAGCAGTAGGCAAGCATTCATACCAACCTGCAAAATCAGTGTTTATAAGTTTTTGTGCAAATTTATCAGATGAAAATAAGTGCTTGGTATAAGGTTTAAAAAAATCGTCTCTATGTATTATTTATTAAGAGTTAAACACTCAAAAACAGTGGGCAGACGAACCAAAAACAACATCAGTTTCTTGTTTCAAATGTTGCAGAAACATGATTGGTGCACAGAAGTGCATGACATTATCGTGCTCCCACTGAGCCCCACCCCCTTCAAACAAGCAATAAGAACACTGATGGAAATACTACCCCAGAAAGCTCTCATGAAATAACCAAAACTAGAAATAAAATTAGTTTTTAGGAACTTTAAATGTTGTTCTTAGACAAAACATACTGATTTCTTCTGGAGAATTCAGCGCACCACATGATAACACAGATACTAAAGCCCAGTTGTTTCTGTAAGAATATAGGTTCTACAGTCTACATCTAAGAGACCACAAATCTAAGAATGATAAATAAGAAAATATACTGACTAAGGCAGCAGACTCTAGAATAGATAAATCTTTGAATTTCTGTCATCAAGATGAGTGGATTACATTTATTGATTATCCACACAGATCATTTTCACTACTTCTTGTGAAGAATTTGATTCAGTTTGATCAAAATGTTGCTCACAGCAAAGATTAACTGCACTTCATGGCAGAGCTATGCAAAAACCTACATTTTCTGAGCAGGTAAAGCAGAGTAGAACTCTGATTTCTCCCCTAATGCCTCTATCAAGCCATTTTTAAGACACTATTATGTATATAGTGCCAAATCATAATTTAAGTTATTTCAGGACATTTTTCATACAGAGCATGTCTAGCCCATACTGTTTTGACGCAACAATGCACATAAAATTCCCACTGACAGCAAGCACATTAGCAGCAGTGGCAAGGAAAAACTTGCTTTTAACAGCCAGGAACCTCGAGGAGAACCGGACCCTATGGTGGGCAGCCATGACTAATAGTATTATTATTAAGACTTATAATAATTATGGTAGTGGATATAATAGAATAATATTAATAGTAGCAAAAATGGCAGTAACAATAACAGAAGTATGACTAATCATAATAAGAAGTGGGCGTCAAACAGGACCACGGCAGCAGGCACAACCACGATCCAGGTGCCATCACAATCCAAAATAAAACTCTGAGGCAAGAAAGCACAAAGACTCCTGTGAAGAGGCCAAGTTAGTGACGTGACTAAATGGGACATGAATACATACAAATAGAGAGAGAGAACAGGGAAGAGGAGCTCAGTGTATCAAGGGAAGTCCTCAAGTAGACTAAGCCTTTAACAGTCTAACTAAGGGCTGGTTCAAGGAAAGCCTGAGCCAGCCCTAACTATAGGCTTTATCAAATCTTAAATCTTAGGCCTTAGCTTAAGGCTCAGGCTCCTATTCTACTTTTAGGGACTCCATGAGTATTAGATGACATTTGGTACATACATTCATATCCCCCTCATGGTTTGTGATAACTTATATTAACTTTGTTAATCGCTTAACTTTCAATATAGTGCTACCACCAGGTCAGATGTTTGATGTTGGTCAAAGGTTTAATGTGTCCAAAACTTTGGTACCAGCAAAAGATATGACATCAGTCTCAGCTGTACTTTGTGTTTAGTGCTGTTTAGCAAGTATTAGCATGCTAACACCCTAAACCATATGGAGCACGGTAAGAACAACTGCCAAATATTAGTATGTTAACACTGTCGTTGTTAGCATGCTAACATACTGAGAGGCATATTTAGCTGTGCACTACCCCACAGAGTTGTTGGTATGGCTGTAGACTTTCAGTCACAGATTTAGCATCTTTTTCTCTACATAAAAAAAATCTGGTAAAGAGCAAGATATTTTCAGTGTCAAGCATTTTATTCTTCCTAAAAAGTAAAATAAATGATAGCACAAAAAATATACAAAACTCTTATGATGCATATTTTATGTTGTCCTATAGCTGAAGATTTTGGGGTACTTCAAGAACTTTTTGTTACTGTATATGTTAATGAATAAGAATCATGTGAGCTTAAAGAAAGGTGGTCAGATGGAAAAGTACACAAGGTCCAAAAGTTACCAGCTTTGTTTACTGCTCAGAATAATTCATCTGCTGACTAAATACTGTGGAAACTTCAGCTCACATGTAGAAAACAGAGAGCTGGCTGTGTGTGTGTGTAGTGTACACAGAGATAGGAGACTGGGACCCTATGACCGAACAGATGCCTATGCTGATAAGACAACACTGCTGCTGAATGTTTCATGGCCAACATACTAAAAAGGTAATGCAGCGTTCCTGTGCATCCGTATATATGACTCTCCTTATACATGTACATGAGTGGAGGTTGGGTGTGTGTAACCGAACGTGAGCGAGGAGTCAGGTTATAGAACAGGAAGCCAAGGCTCTGGTTTCTATACAAGAAGGAAGCTGATACTCCAGAAACACACACACACACACACACACACACACACACACACACACACACACACACACACACACACACACACACAAACAAACAACAACAACAGCTGATGTTTGGTGACCTGTTGTAATTAATTTTAACCTACACATTACAGGTTCCACATTATAAAATAAATCAAACAGGTAGTCATATGATAAAACATATTATAGATGAATGATGATTGTTGTAGTTTGGAAATATTGGTATTTGATTCAGTCAAGTGCTACAATGATAAAATTTGTGTTTGTGACATGGGCCTTAATGCTAACATACAGTAATACTCTGAATGAAGGTTGAATCATTTAAGTGATACTAATAAACTGCAGCACTGCGATCTGTCACACTGACAGGGAGCATCTCAATTATATCACAGATTTTTAAAATGATTAATGCATTGTCCTACCCTCCCACAAGAACTTCAATGCACCAACAAAACTTCAACCTGACAGAGTTTGAGAGGATCTGTAAATGAAGAATGGCAGAAAATCCCCAAATCCAAGTGTGCAAAGCTTTTCGCAACGTATCCACAAAGATTTGCAACTGTAACCACTGCTGGGGGAGGGTATTTCAACAAAGTACTGAGTAAACTGTCCAAATACTTATGTCAATGTGATATTTCTGGGGCTGACCCAAATGCTTCGAAACTTCCATTGTTGCCATGGTAATTGATGTCCAAGTCAGTATTAAAATGCTCTGTTTTTCTCTACCATTACCCCAAAAATTCCAGATAGCCCATAAATCAAGAAAAAGTTATCCAATTTAATTCATTAGGCAACAACATTAACTATTCGTTTTTCTTAGAGAAGGACATTTAAACCTATTAAAAGGCCTAGTTTTGTAACCATGACCATCTGACTGCCCATGACAGGCTAACTGATACAATAGCATGATAATACTCAAGCGTCTCAAAATTTACAAAGATGACCTAAAAAAGTCAGGTGCCAGATTAGTCAAAGGAAACTGGCATATCACAAATCTATAGCTTGGCAGCACCACCATCTTGCAAAGACTTCTCTTTGCTAGCTGTAATGGCTAAAGTAAATGTGTGCTAACAAAAATTAAATTGATAAGGAGAAAAAAAGAACTCAGACAGTTTTAGCATAAGGCTGCGACATAACAACGTGAAGTAACTGAAGGGGTCTGGATGCACCGTGTTATCACATTTTAATGTTGATATGAAGAACTTGTTAGCAAACAGCCTATATACACATCCAGCAGTTACAGAGCAAAATTAAAATACATTTGGAGTCATGTTTGTGTTCACCTGATGAATATAAGTCCAATATTTACTCTCTTTTTGCTCTGTTTTGGTCTCCTCCAACTCCTGAGGGAAATGTCTGACTCTTGGTTTGACTGCTATATTGTAAAACTAGGTTAAGTCCCTATTCTGAGCCTCTGGAAGCTACAAACATAGAGAGTGAACTAGCTCTAGAAGCTTTACAACACTCGAGCTCAGCTTTCATACTCATACCCTCACCTGCACACTTAGTTCATCAGCTAAGTGGTGTCCACCTCTCTTGTTAAAGAGGTTCAGTGTCCGTTCTATCATAACGAGAAGTGCAGGTGTACTTGTCTTACTGTAAAACACTGGCTAACACGTCACATGGAACATTTTAGCTGTAAGGTTTGGTTTTCAGTGTGGGTTACAGTACATATGCATCAGGGTCCAGATTACAGTTTGGGGTTTAAAATAGAATCAGTGGAAAGTTTTCACTGATTACACTTCTCTGTGTGTGGGAGTGATGCTCAAAGAGGATGGCATTACAAACTAAAAATAACTCAGCCAACTGCAATTAAATCTAAATATTCCAACTGTCTGTTTTTAACACCTATTTTTTTTTAGAATGACTTTAATTTTTTCTTGGGCTTCATCTCTCCTTAATATATCCACTCATTTGCCAGTTTATTAGGTAGCCCGAACTAAAACTAACGCAGTCTATTACAACAATCATGCATCTTCATGAAGATTATAATGTTTTATAAAACTGTTTTTGAGAGGTCCAGATTCAACTGTATGGCTATTATGGAGGATGTCGTTTGTGCTACGGTGTATCTGTGTTGCATTATACAGAGAGGTGTTTGTGTTACCTAGCTAACCCTCATTAATAGAAATGAGATGGACAAAATAATGGAAACACCTCTCTTACAACAATGCAATACAGTTCAGCATCTCTACAAAATAAAACATTCAAAATAAAAGAATTAAGTGAATAAAAACTAAATCAACACCTCTCATTGTAACCTCACATTATCTTACTTACATTATTAGACTCATTTGATTTAGCTAGCTTAACCGAATACACTAGCAACTGAGTGTATGTTTTATTCTTTTTTTAGTCTGAATTTTATGAATGTTTCAGTGTTGTATCAATGTCTGCTTCTTTGTTTTATGCTGTTGTTTAAAAGCAAGGCTGTGTATCTCATAAAAATACATAAAACAATCTTTCTATAGGAAATGATAAGCTGAATTAATTAGCATTAAAACACACTTATGCTCAGTATAACACACTTAGGGGTGCTACTTCAGGCTTTCTTGGTTCTGTATGACCAGTAGCTTGTGACATAACTGAGTCACTTTGCTGACTTTATGAATCCGCTGTGCATGTGTTATCAAGGTGTGTTCAGACTGAGTATGAATATTAAAAGCCTATTAAAAGACAGTGAAAGACACTAACATCATAATGCAATAACTGTGGCAAATAAGTGGCTGCTGAGCCAATAACCTTATGTGCAGTGCTTGTATAGACTTAGACTCCAACCAACAACAGCTTCAACAAAGAATGATACAGAAAAACAAACAAACAAACAAAAAAAAAACGTACGAGTTTATCAGATATAAGAGGAAAATACATTGAAGTAAAACAGATAAAACTGGAGGCACCAGGCAGGGGTGCACTGTCAGGAGAGGCATACCAGGCAAATGTTTGCCCCCCCCTTCCACAAAAAAATGGGCCCCAGATGGCCACTCATATTGGCACACTTTGCAATGACAACTATAAGTGCCTTTAAACCTCCCATAAAGGTACTAAAGATTGCACCACTGCTATCCGAAAAATCCCTAGTGGGGCCTTACAACCTTGCTGTTGTATACCTCCACAAACCTGTCTGTAAAGACTTTGATGATTCACACACATCTTCTGCCCTTACAGCACACACAAAAAAAAAAAAAAATCACACACAGTTTGAAGGTGGGCACCCAAGATTAAAGTCACCCCTTTAATATCTGACCAAATGTCTCCCCCTCTGTTCCTGAGACAATGAATAATGGCCAGATAAGTGTTTTTGCAGAACATTATGATGTCACAATGAAATTGACCTTTGGCCTTTTGGAGATAAAATGCCATCACTACATCATTATATCCTATTAGACATTTGTGCAAAATTTGGTCATTATTAGCGTATTCTTGAGTTGTGGCCAAAAACATGTTTTGTGATGTCAGAGTGACCTTGACTTTTGACGTTCGACAACCAAATTCTAATCAGTTCATTCTTAAGTCCGACTGGATGTTTGTGCCAGTTCTGAGGAAACTCCTTTAAGGCCCTCTTGAGATATTGCATTCACCAGAATGAAACAGATGAAGTCACAGTGACCTTGGCCTTTGAACACCAAATTCTCATCAATTTGTTCTGAAGTCCAAGTAGATGTTTGTGCCAAATTTAAGGAAACCCCTAAAGGCCCTCTTGAGTTATTGCGTTCACAAGAATGAGATGGATGTCACAGTGACCTTGGCCTTTGACCACTAAATTCTAATCAGTTCATTCTTAAATCCAAGTGGATGTTTGCGCCAAAGTTGAGGAAACTCATTTGAGGCCCTCTTGAGATACTGCGTTCACAAAAATGAGAGAGATGAGGTCACAGTGACCTTCGACCACCAAAATCTAATCAGTTCATTCTTAAGTCCAAGTGAATATTTGTGCCAAATTCAAAGAAATTCCCTCAAAGTGTTCTTGCAATATTGTGTTCACAAGAATGGGACATACAGACATATGGACGGATGAACAACCCATAAACACAATGCCTCCGGCCATGGCTATCACTGGCGCAGAGGTATAAAAAATACTGTCAGAACTGCAACAGCTGCAGACATGAACTTTATACATTTTTTTTGTACAGGTCACCCTCTAGAAACACTCCCACAATGCAACTTAATGTCATATTTTTTTAGAGGCTAATCTGGAATTTGTACAACTCTTTTCACGGGTTGTGTCGTACTCCTCATCATGATGAACATTTTTATCACATTCAAGATCATCTCATCTCAAATCAGAAGAGTCACACACCATCAAAAAGTAACGAGCAATAAATTCACTCTTGACTCAGTCAGACTTCATCTAAATAAAAATCATTTATTTTTCATTAATATTATTATCATCATCATTCTATCTATGTTTTTTTCTTGCTTGTGGTTGCAGAGCTTTAATTTCCTTTTCCAATTGAAAATAAGTTATGATTACATTTCTTAAAAAATGTTTCTGTGAGTTTTATGATAACGTAGGTATTTATTTAGTTGGTTTATTTGTAGTACAACACCTCTGTATCTTTACTCTAATTACATCAAGTACAACAATGAAAGTACTGTAAGTAATGGACTTCACTTTGTCATCCATAACTGTTCGTAGTTACACTATGTGTTGTTTAATGCCTTTAACATGATCTGAGAGATTTCCATTTCCTCTAGGGGATGTCAGGTGACATTAAAGGATCAGTTCACCCACTTTACAAAATGTATTTTCCCACACTAGTGGTAGTCAAGTCTTTTGAGATTTCTGCCTCGAGCCAGTACAAGAGAAGTGAATGGAATTTTGTTTGTGGTGCTCACGGCATCAGAAAATGACATTTAAAAAATTTAAGAGTAGCATCAAAGACTCAATCAATGCCTCTGTTTACTCTCCAAACAGTGGCGCCGCCAAGGGGTGGTCACGGCGATCCAATCACCCCCCTCTGTGTGCACTGTGTGGTGTTATTAAAACTTGACAAGGCTTGTTCACAGTACATCTTTTGTTGCTAATAATTAATGTTGTCCTTCAAATTAAAGGTGTATATTTGTATGTTTAAGAGAAGGGACTGTCAGCACATTCAAAGGACAATGAAACATCTCACATGAATAAATACACAGCACATTAAAACAGGATTGTCGTGGAACTAAAAATGTACTGGTATTAATCTATGTACATCAGATGATTAGTAATATTAACTGAGAAATAAGAAACAAAAGTATATCTGTATGTGACTCCTGAACTCTCATATTAAGGCTGTTATCAATTAGCCTATCCACCTTACTCCTAACTCCCATGATACCTTGCGTGAATTATGTGCGCGCCTTTTGGCATTGAACCAAAACCAGGATTTCCAATGGCAACAGTTTGTTCACAGTACTCTATTCTTCTTTCCAAGAGCAATTGGGAAATGAAACGTGGAACACACCACCTGTCAAAGCTCAAACGGGATTATGTGATCATACCTCTGCCATCTCTGCCAGCCATCTCAAAGCATTGGGGTTTTTTTTTCCTTTTCAAGTGAGCACGCTAGCAATTAGCTCGCCTTGGTCCGTTAAAATATAGTTAACTTTAACATGTCCCGAGCTAGCTTACGGTAAACACCTGCTCCTTCTAAAGATGATTTATGATTCCTAATGACTTATTAAGAGACACTAACACATAAGTCAGTATTAACTGTAGCTCCATGTAAAGTAGATAAATGTGATGTTTCCCAGCTAATCCTTCACTCGTCTGTGTTAATGGCGCAGTTTACACGTTTTTATAACTTCTGATTTTTTAAAAACTGTTCTGAGTGAAACATGAAGCTGAATTTAGCAGCAGACTCTAGCATAGTAATATAAAATAGGAGGAAAAGACATAACTTTTGGCATTCATTTTTTATATGATATAAAAGAAGTACGGTAAATCAGTAACACATTCTCAGCCCGAAGGACTACACATTTCAAGGTATGTTGCTGAGTTTATTTCATAACGAGCAATTTAATAATGTAGGTTGAGAATGAAGTCAGACGGGGAAAGACAGGG
>JAPZEB010072768.1:0-14588 GCA_029783705.1 Chaetodon striatus
GAATGGAGAATAACTCATACAGTGTGTCTGATGACATCACAGAGTCACATGGCACTGTAACAGTACTGACCAATCACTTTTGAACTAGTCTCTCAAGGAGGTGTGAAGGGGGGCATCTTGCTGAGGTGGGTGTCAGGTAATTTCTTTGTTTGAGAACAAAGAACATGAGGTCTCCCATCTCAAGGTAGAAAAGCCTTCACATGTCCAGTTCAGATATTTACAAATGACAAATCATCTGTGGTCCAGTGAATCCCAACACAAGTGTGTCTTCATTTTTCCAGACAAAAATTGACTCAGTCTACAGCAACCTGTTCTCTACCTACGCCCCCACTCTCCTCACCCCTCTACCTGTCTTTTCCCCCTTCACCACTCAGCCTCTGACTCAGTTCTCCCCATCTTCCCAGTGGAGCTGCCCAAGTTCATGGATGGAATGAAGAACTCCACCTGTGCTTTCGACCCCATCCCATCCAAACTTGTTAAGGACTGCCTCCCTGCCATCTCCTCTATCGTCACAGAAATAATCAACTCATCCTTTAGTTCTGGTTCAGTCCCTCAGCCGCTCAAACAGGCTTCTGTCACTCATATCCTAAAAAAACCTGGACTGGATCCTGACGACATGGATAATTTACGACTCATCTCAAATCTCCCCTTTCTGTCAAAAATACTAGAAGATGCTGTTGCCTCTCAACTTAAAGCCCACCTGAACTCCAACAACCTGCTCCCCCTTGGCAAAATCATTCACAGCCATGGTCTCAACTTTCACTGCTACGCTGATGACATCCAGCTCTCCATCTCCACTACGTCCATATCCACTGAAACTCAGTCCACTCTGACCAACTGCCTCAACAAAATCAACTGTGAAAAATTGGACATGATCATCATCGGATCAAAATCCCTCACCAAAACCTCTCACAACTTCTGCCTCACCAGTGACAATTCCACTTTGCATTCCTCTCCCCACATCTGCAACCTCTGAGTCATTCTCAACAACAACCTCTGTTTTGAAAAACATGTCAATCACATCACCAGTACGACCTTCTTCTACCTAAAAACATAGCCTGTCTCCGTCCATCGCTCTCCCCCACTGCTCCTGAAACTCTCATCCATGCTTTTGTCATATCCAGAATTGACTACTGTAACAGCATTCTTTATGGTGCACCATCCAAACTAAATAAACGCCAATACATCTAGTACTCTGCTGCCCATCTGCTCACCCATTCCGATCCCATGATCACATCACCCCTGTCCTTCAGAACCTCCACTGGCTTCCACAACGCTTCCAATTCAAAGTCTTTCTCCTAACTTATAAAGCCCTCTATAACCAAGTCCCCCTCCTACCTCACTGACCTGCTCCACCGCCACACTCCTTCCCGCAGTCTCCGCTCCTCTGGTGCCAACCTCTTGACCCCACCACTCAGGACCAAGCACCGAAACCTGGGGCAACAGAGCCTTCTCCATAGCTGCCCCCTCCTTCTGGAACACTCTCCCCAAACACATTCGAGACTGCACTGATATCTTTTCAAAACAGCTTTTAGAGTGTGTGAATGATGTGTTTTTTGTTCTAGTCTATTTTGTGATTGTTTTTAACCAACGTAAAATGGCTTTGAGTACCTTGAAAAGCGCTCTGTAAATAAAATGTATTATTGTTATTATTCAACGGCTGAACATGTGGTTCAGAAGAAGGACTGCAGTTGTGACAGCAGTGGGTGCTGGGAGGCACTCCACCCACTTAGTGAATGAACAGGTCACTGTGAAGAGGTATTTGTTACCTTGTGAGAACTTGGGAACAGGTCCAATCCAGTTGACCTCAAGGTGGTACCATGGGAATGTAACCCCCCTTTCCTGAAGTAGGGCTCAATTCAATGGTTGGGAAGGCTTGAACTGGCAGCACATCAAACATCCTTGGATGTACAGCTTTGTTTCATGGGTCATTGTTGGCCAGTATACAAGGGTGGCCCTGTGACCCCGATGGCCTCCAACAGGGGAGTCGTGAGCATGGGCCAACATCAGTCCCCTATGGTCAGTTGGAACAACCCGGCGGGGTGGAGAGTGTTCTCTCCTCTCCTTCATCTGTCGGTGGGTGATGGCATTCACGGCACACACCTGGGAAGTGGGGCAAATAATATCTACTCCAGCCCTGAGCTAACTCTCATGGTGAAATAAGCAGCCATCTACATAGACTCTTGGCAGACCTTGGCAGACATTCTCATCATAATAATGATGATTAGATGGAAGGGCCAGAGTGGACAGGGAGAGGTTGGGAGCTGGGCTGACTCTCACAGTTGCAATGCTTGCAATGCAATGCTTGGTTGGGGCCTTGAGGTCCTGAATGGCGCGAATCCTACCAGCCTGTGGATCAATACCATTTGTGCCTACTGTTAGGCCAATGTACTCAACCTTCATTTGGCACCACTGGCCCTTAGCGAGAGCCAGTTTGGCACCTGCCACAGAGAGTTGGTTAAGCACATGTCAGATCTCAGTCAGGTGTTTGTCAAAGGTTTGACTCCTCATGAGGATATTGTCCACACAGATGAGGTTACTGCAGGCAGTAGCATCGCTCATCGCCTTGTGGAGGAATATATTGAATTCTGCAGGAGAATTCGAGTAGCCGAATGGGCAGCAGTTCCATGTGTACTGGTGGTTGCCAAAGGAGAAGGCTAGCTTGTACTGGTCAGCAGGGTCCACCTTCATGGTCCATAAACCATTTGCCATGTCCACAGTTGTGAAGAAATGGGCCCCTTTCACCTTGGCCAGTTCCTGATCTAAGTGGATCATGGGCCGGCAGGAAAGTGGCACCTGTTCGTTGAGTAGACAATAATCAATGGTGAGGTGCCACTTAACAGTCGGCTTCAAGAATGGCCAAACTGGGGACTTGTAAGTTGAGTTGCACTCTCGGATGAATTGTTTTTCCAGCAATTTGTCTAGGATCTCCTGGATAGACTCGTAGGTCTAGGTCGGCGGAGCCTACGGGTCTGCGGGGATATGTGGAGGTTGGTGACCCCACAGTCATGCGAGTCCCTTGAAAAGATTGATTTGAAATCATAGAATGGGTTCCGGAGTGTATCTCTCTGCTCTTGTGTTGTAAGGGCATCAGCTTTTGTAAGCTTTTGGTCAATTTCGGACTCAAAGCCAGGGTAAGGTTCCTGTGGTTAGGGCTGGGCCTCAACACTTTTGAAGTCTAGGTCTCCAGGCTGAGTCACAAGGGCATACACGACCATGTCACCTTTGGCGCCCAGAGTTGCACCACAGATTGCCTTGTGCTCAAGAGTCACGTGGCGGGCGATGGTGATACTTTGGTTGGGAAAGTGAAAAGGATGTCATCCCAGACTGTCAGGTTGAGGTCTCGAAAGCAAGGCAAGGGTTGGAAAAACCCCTGCAAGCCTCTCCCTTCAGGAGTGCAAGGTGGGTGGGAAAGCCCACTGTCCTTGCAGGGAACCTGCCTATTTCGCTGGCAACCTGACATGCCTGGGGAATGACCTGGCCTGATGCCATGTGCTCTGGGTCAGTTGTCAGGGTTTGACTATTGGTGCCTGCAAAGGACCACGAGACCTGATTGACTGTGTCTAGCTGAGCACCGAGCCTGACCAGTAGGTCCACCCAGCTGGTGAGAGGAGGCTGAAGTTTAGGGAATACACTAATATAGTGCATGATCTGTTTATTGTCGATCTGTATGGTAAGGGCACACACACCAGTTGCCTTAAGAAGGGTCTGGGGTGACTCTAGGGAAAAAAGGCAATGGTTTCGCTGTACATAAGCCAAGTAGGGGTTGTGCTTGCACAGAGTCTTGAACAGGTCTTTGTCAGCGGCAGACTTCTCAGAGTAGAGTATTAGGATTGCTTCAGGGATCAAGGTGCCATTAAGATGTACACCTCCGATGATGTGGGGGCTGTACAACGATGAGCTCACGTTTTTCAGTGAGCAAATGAAAGACCTGTGTTCTTGGAATGAGGTTTGACTGTCAGTCTGCAGCAGCTGTTGGCACACTGGCAGTGTGGGAGGACCAGAGCTAGAGCTGGTTTCCACAGGAGGCATAGGCATAGGCAAGGGTGCTTTGGGCTCAATGACAGCGAAGTTGCTGTCAGAAACTGGTGCACTAGTTGTGGGGTTGAGCAGTTTAGATGTGTCAACCTGAGCCCAAATGTGCCCACGGTGGCAGTTAATGAGGGGGGACAGTCTGTCCAGTAGGTCCTATCTGATAAGCATTGGCTCTGTGTCTAGGACACAGATGTAGATGGGATAGATGAGTGTCATCTCTTGAGAGGTTATGTCAACCCAGGCACATCTTGTGATGGTTGACTTATCCTGCATGTAGCTGGTGACATTGCAGGTCTCAATTTGGAGGGGTTTGCTGAGGGAGAGCATTTCCTCTAGCAACCTCTTTCAACATGTCAGAATTCATCAAACTTATCTCAGACCCGGAATCAAGCAGGGTGAAGGGGCTAACAGCCCCCCCTACCACTTCAGAGGTATATACGCATCAGGCATTGCCCTTGTGGACAAGGTCACCCAAGAAAAGGGAATCCGTGGAACTGGGATTGTTCACTTTCAGGACTCCTTTGAACTCCCCTGGTCCCCTTCCCCAACTGACAAAGTAAACTGTGGCAGTGGAGGGGAAGGGTAACTGGTCTAATCATGTTGATGATGGCTTGGTGTCTGAACCCCTTTGGGGGGTCATGCCGTGGGATGGAACGGCTGGGCAGGTCCAGCTGTTGAACTGCTTCTGCTAGGCAAGCTTTGATCAGTTCCTTCATTTCCGACCTCATGCCACCCCTGTTAGGTCGGTTTGGGGTCTTCTTGTCATATTTACCTACTTGCTTTGGGTTCTGGTCAGCTTTCTGTTTTGTCAGGAAGAGTTGTGTTGTTTCTGCCTTCCCTGCTTCTCATCTCCTTGTTCCTGCTGCCCACCCTGTTGGCTTCATGTTTGGCACCTCTGGGGTCCTGCTTAGTTAGCAGTCTTAGCACAAGGTATCTCACTGCGTTCAAGTCTGCGTCTTCTGCTGCTTTGATCCCCAGAACCCTGATGTTTTCTCCAAACTCTGCAGATGTTGAGGAATGGTGCAGGTGCGCAGCGTTCCTCTGGGTCTCGATGGAGTGTTAAAACAAAAGAAAAAGGTGTCTTTCCTCATCCAGTGACTCAAGAAAAAGGGCGGCTTAGGTCAGTTAAATTCAAACGGTTTAAGTATTTCCTAGTGGTAACGTGCGCACAGAAAGTCTTGGCTTCCTTCCAGCAGCTTGTCATAAGGGGAATGCAGGGGGCATCAGCATGCAGCAGCAATTAAAGTCTCAGTGACATCAGAGGGGATTCCGCTGGACTCCACCTGGATCTGGCTGCTGTTGCCCAATAGAGAGCAAGAGTTTGAATTTTGGAAGTGATTTACACCTTTGACAGTTACTGGACCGATGGAGGCCTGGCACGCTCCCTTTGTTCTCAGACTCGCTGGTTATGTGAAGGCCTCTCTATTGTTTAAAACATGTGGCTGAGGTCCCAAAACTAGCAACCAGTGTCAATCTGCTTCTCCTGAGCCTGAGAATCAGTCTCAATGCCATACTTACATTTGATCTCTCACTCCACATACTCTTTCCCTCTTTAATCCCCTGCTCTTTTTCTTATCCAACCACCTATTTTTTTTAAAGTTCCCTCTCACTCATTACTGTTTTCCCACACCCCTGCAATCACATTCCATTATTTCCTCATCTGTTCTTTTAATACACCCTCTTCCTCATCTCTAGCAGATATGACAGCCATGATAGCCTGATTAAGTAGCTGCTTCTAGTTCAAATTGATCTCTGCCAGTCTGCTTTTCTTTTTTTTTTTTTTTTTACTTCTTCACTTCTTCCTTTATGTATCATCCCTCTCTTTTGTCCACTATATCCTTTCTTTTAATCTCCCTGTCTCCAGGACAGCTGTTAGGAAATACAGGCGCCTGGACAACATTTTCAAAAGTGGGCCACTTATCTACACCCAGCAGGGATGGGTGGGGGATCCCTATGAATTTTTACTTCCTATGAATCCAATTAATCATATCTCCACATGTATAATGTATCGACTCTGTGTTAAGACCTTATGTTCTTATTTTGAAAAGCAGAGGTAGTCCAATGAATGATTAGAGAAAAGTCATATCAAACAGTGACTGAGAAAATTACTGCAAGGTATTAAATCATAAGATCAAATCAGGAGTGAACAATTTATATCTATTTTTTGTTTTCATTTATTTATTCTGTCTTGAGGCTAATTTAATCAAATATTGTTCAAATTGTGTGCTGAACTGAAATAGTGTAAAAATATTTTCTCCCTCACCAAAATTTAGTGAAACTTTAAAGCAATATTTGTCCTCCTTTCTGACAAAATAGCTTAACATGGTTTGAGTCAATAGATGCCTTAGGTCCTCTGGTTTAATATGATACCAGTGTCTTCACTCTAGCTTCAAAACTGAGCCTGATACAACAGGTTTTCTGACTAAAAATTATTCTGCCTCACTTCTCATAGTCAGCTCTGCCTGTCATACCTGCTGCTTCTTCACATTTTTTTTGCCAGACATTGTCTCTCTGCTCCTTTCATTGTCTGGTTCTCTCTGTACCACGGATTATCTTTTAGGAGTCCCTGATTTTTGGTGAGGCATTCTGACAATATAGTTTGCAAACAGTCTGTTTCAAAATAAATGCACCATGTTGGTACAACACTGCCAATTGACGATTTTTTACGTCAACAGCAAATGTATGTGATTATGTTTAGCCAGCACACACACATGGCTGAGTTTATACAACAAAGCACATGGTTGGGTTAAGGATAAAAAAACAGGGTTTGGCTTGACAATCTTACAGGAATTGAACGCTGGCGTCTGTGGTTGCTGGACCCATACACCACCCCTCCCAACTGCTCTGCTGGGAATTCTGTCCCCTTACAGCAATTCTTACCTTTCTTGCATTTCACACAGCACTTAGAAAAAAAATTGAACATCCAGAACTCCCGCCTCCCTCCAAAGTCCCATCCCCCTCCTCCTGCAACTCCACCTCCCCCCCAAAGGCCTACTCCCCCCTCTCCCTGTCCTCCATACGTCTATGACAGACGTAGGCGTTGGCAAGGTAACGTGAGATACACGGAGGAGTAGAGCAAGTGTAACACATCAAGAGAAGAGTAGAAGAGAAGAGGAGTAAAACACAAAGCTGATTGCTGAATGTTATATGCTATATTTAAAGCAAACTAAACATAACATTACCTGTCCTGCCTACAACCCATGTTACAGAGGCAATTGGTCAGATTGGTCAGAATTTTCTTAGAACCATATGAGAATGATATAATTATGAGTTTGTATCTCTGGTGGAATTCACTTACATTTTAGTGTGCCATCGGCTTATTGATAGCATCTTAACCTAAACAAAGACAAGTGTAAAATTTCCAGAAAGGTAAGTGTCACTTTAACTTATGTTGCTGTCACATTTTCCCTGGACACCTTCATGTTTAAACGTTTAAACGATAACAGTGAACGCCCGCAAATTATGCCAACATGAATGGACAGCATTTTTGTTGGTGTCTTATGCCAGAAATCACTGATTTTGGAGCGAGACTGCGTTGGTTTTTGTCAGTATATAATTACCTGAAATTCAGAATAGTTGTGTTTTCGTCCCCTTAGAATGAGTAATTTATATCTACATTCATTGCAGGTTCAGGGAGTTCGCCGTTTTGTTTTACAGCAGCCCAGAAAAGACAAACCAAACACTAATTCTAGAAAAGGCCATTAGCATTTTTGTGTTTTTGCATTGGCCACTGTTGTTCTCACACACTTGACACACAGAAATTTCAGTTGCTTGCAATCTGCAACCTCGCCACTAGATGACACTGAATCCTACACACTGGACTTAAAAGTTATAGGAGTAGTAATATAGTATACTATACATATACTATGAAATTCACAAGTTCTAGTACCTCAGAGTTGTGCTAAAGTGCAGAATCTGACTAAAGCTACTTCGGAGCAAATAGCAAGAAAACAATGCTTGATTATTTTGATGCTAGTTGTCAGAAACCAAAGCCTTTTACCATCTTTTTGCCTTTGCTGATGCATTAACAAACTGCTGCCAATCATTCCTTTATTTTCATCACATTTTCAGCATCGTTTGATGTATATTAAACATTCCATATGTAGAAGAATATTAATATATTATAACATTACATATGTTGTTAGAATAACTGTGCTCTACTGAAGAGCAGCTGTGTGTTAAACCAGAGCCTTTTACCTTCAAAATCGCTAATATTTTATTTCTTCTTTACACCATGAAACTCTCTGTACTTCTATCAGAACTCACTGTGACCTCTCCAGCTGTCACATCTAGGTTTTTAAGAGGTTTTGAAGGAAAGTATTACGTCAAGCCAAACTTTATATTCCACTAGCCAGGTATACAAACACATTTATCATGAAAAATATAAACATAATGCAACACCTAGATAACAAGAACAAACAGTGTGACTGGATGTGCTTGTCTTTACCAGGCAGAAAGTGTTTGAAGATGTCCAACGTTTCTTGAATACTGATGACATCATCAACCAGGTCGTGTTTGACCTGGAAGACAGCAGGTAGGTAAACAATATAAATACATACAATCAGACATTTTATCAAACTATGTAATTTACAAGAAGAGGTTTGGATTTAGATTATGAAAATTCCACTTCCTTTATTTGTCATCATTTGCTCAAATGGAACAGAAAGTAATACACGCTAAAATCTACTTTGTCATCTTTGTCTCTTTGTCTGTTAGTCTTCATTGTCCGCCTGATTCCTTGAGGTTTTTCTCTAAGTTTGAATGTGGGAACCTAAGAAAGGCTGTACAGGTCCGCAGGTATGGATAGACACACACACACACACACACACACACACACACACACACACACACACAGTATTAGCACAAGTTTTAAGAGAAGCAAATGTAATATAATATTATTACTCTACACAGTCCTAACTCAGTAAACTGAAATCTAATCCAGATAAAACCACAGAGGTCTTTTTCTTCTCTTTCTTTCTTCTTCTCTTCTCTTCTGTAGATATGAATATGACCTCATTCTCAATGCAGATGCTAACAGTAACCAGCATACCCAATGGTTTTATTTTGAAGTCAGTAACATGGTGCCAGACGTCCCTTACCGTTTTAATGTCATCAACTGTGAGAAGAGCAACAGTCAGTTCAACTATGGTGAGAAGGTGTGTGTGTGTGTGTGTGTGTGTGTGTGTGTGTGTGTGTGTGAGAGAGTGTGTGTGTTTGTAAATAACTTTAACGTTCTGCAAATTTTAAATATCTTATTTATGGTTCAGTGATATTATAAAGTGCTGTTTCTTACATAACTAGTGATTGATATTTAAATGTCACTAGCTTCTGCTAGGCTAACCTTGCAATGAAAATATAAATATATAGCAGTGAAAGTGAAAGTGAAAGTGAAACTAACTTGCCAGCATCATGATGGATGGCCACTGGATAGATGGATGGCACCGGTGCTTCTGATCAGCTTGATGCCTGGGGATGAATAAACTACAAGCCACAACTGGTAACATTCTCTAGTTACTTGAATTACACTTTGGATGGATAATCAAAAGGTCCCTGCTTTAAGTAAAGTTTTTGTAGAAAAGACAAGATCAGATGAGCAAGTCGGTAATGTTCAATATCTAACCACACCAAAGTAAAAATATTCTGCAATTGTTTCACAACTCTAATGATAACACCTTGGAAAACAATACTACAGTCCAGACATCACTGACCTCAATGGTGGCCATGTACAAAGCTCTCAGTCAGAGCCCCCTGTTAAGCAGCATGGCATGAGCTTTCCTGGGGAGACAAAGCAGTAGTACCCTGATAACCTAACCACATGCTCCAGTTCCCTTTAAAAAAAAAAAAAAAGTGGGGACCACTATCGCTGCCTGCGAGCTTAGATACTGTCCTTGATCTCAACAACCTAACATTACAATATCCAGAGACATCAGCATCTTAGGTTTATCTTATCTTAGTCAGGTGCCTTGCCACTGTGGGGCCTCTTTAACGACTGGGATATGCCATTTAGGAGCAGTTCCTCAAAGTGCTGCTTTCTCGGTCTGATTATTTTCCCTGTTGTTGAGGTCAGCAGTTCTCCCTGCTGAAAACAGCTTGGAAATAGCTTGTTTTTCATTTGATGTAACAACTAGCTAGGGCTCAGTCTGCAAAGTCCAATGCATTTTCCTGCCATCTGACTGCTAGTGCATACATGTATGTGTAAGTGTTTTCATGTGTCCATGAATGTTCGGTGTGTACTAACTTGTTTGAAGACGCATGCCAAGTACTTACCTACTAGAAAAGCAATTACCGTAGTCATCTTAATTTCAATTGTACATATGTGGGCTCTGTCGATGTATGCACACACATACCCAATGTAGTGTATGTAGAAATGTGTATATCTAGATATCCATCCTTTGTTTTATCAGCATTCAGGATGAGCTTCGAGTTGGACAGAAATTGCTGAACAGGATTGGAAGATAGTTGATGCTGGAAATGGGTAATTCTGAGTAAAAGCACAGTGATTAATAACTGTGTCATCAGCAAACAGATGAACACCTACATCATATACACTAAGGCACTAGCTATTCAAGTAAATTGAAAACAACAGAGGCCCTAATACTACACACTGCAGTCCACTATCCAACAAATGAGTCGAATCATTGACAAATTTTGGAGCAGTAGTAGTAGTGCTTTGCTTTTTTCTGAACTCACTTTGATAAACAGATGAACTGTCATTTAAATGTAAAAAACACACACACAAAATTATTTGTTCAGACACTAAAGATTTTAATATTTTGCTTAGGGCTAAGAGTTTAGAGATAGACCAGTGACTGTTTAGCTGGGCTGGGTCATCAGTTTTTAATAAAGGCAAAACAAAAGCAGATTTCAAAATGAGGAATTTCCTTTGAAGATACATTAAGATTTAAAATATATGTAAAAAGAGCTGCAGAATAAAATACAATAAAAAACAAAATAAAATAAATCTGCTAGAATTTAAAAGTAGGGTTCAAGAATATCAGGACTTGTTGTATTAAACATACTTCAGTGAAGGTAAACTGTAAAATTACAAGGTTGCTGAATAATCAGAGGTGGTTTAGAATGAATGGCACTGTAGTTCATATTAGAGTTGGTGAGGCTAGCAGCTTTAGACATGGCAGAAGAGGCAATGAAGTGTTCATTAAAAAGACTGAGCATTGCTGTTTTGTCACTAATAATTTCTTTTTTAATACTAGGTGAAAGCCCAGACCTAATCCTATTACCTACAACTGATTTAATAGTTTTCCAAAAGGTTTTGGGGTTATTAAAAAGTTTGGAGTGTCAGTTTCAAAAAATGTAGCCTTTACTCTCCAAATTGTGCTCATAAGGCAACACTGATAGCTCAGATGAAAATCTGGGATTATTTCTGCCTTAAACTCTGAATTTCTGGTAAGAAGCATGCTTATCAATAATCAAAGTAAGACCATCAGAGGTACGTCATTTCCACATCTGATATAAGTTTAATTCTATCCCAATCAAATAAGGAAAGATTATGAAAAAAAAAAACCCTTGCACATTATTCACTTATTCATTCATTCATTAGCTGTAACCACTTATCCTATTTAGAGTCATGGGGGGTCTGGAGCCTATCCCAGCTGACAGGCCCTGGACCCTGACAACTGGGGGGCCCTGGACCGTGGACAGGTTGCCAGACTACCATACTGCTGTTTCTACCGAGCAGTACGGTACGGTTCGGTTCAGCATGTTTTTTTTTTTTTTTTTCCCTCACTGTGAAAAGTTTTGAATGGTACAAATGGAAGCATTCTGTGCCATCCCCATTTTTGGTACCCCTTCTGTTCGGGTACCTACCACACAGATCTGGTACTAAAAGGTGGAGCTGTGAACACTGCAGGTTCATTAATTGGTCAATAGTGGACAGTTGACTTGTTGTAGCATAAACAAGACTTAAAATAAGAGAGGCTCAGACAGGGAGTTGCACATTTACAGGTTTACTTGCAAGAAAACCAAAGAATTAGTGAATCATGACAATTTATAGTGTCTGACAAATAAGCAGTATCACACACTTACAGCTTTGAAATACTCATTAAAAGGTGTTTCCTGTCCCTTAGGCACTGATTTCCCATTATTCAGACAACCAGCTCTGAGAACAATTGCTTCTCTTCACATAACCAAATTCAACCTGAATCAACGTCAGATTATTTAGCTGAAGTCATGTCAGGATAACAAAAACAGTTTATGCAAGGTCATCATCTACACTTTATATTCCCCCCTCTGGGGGTCATCCGACTCCCATCCGTCAATTAAGCATTTAATCATTTAAACAGTTTAACCATCAGCCCATGCAAGTGAAGGCAAAAACCCAACAAACCTTCACCCTCTTCAATTAACACTTGTTTAAATTTGTTTAACATGTATTTAACACCTGTTCAGCATCAGTTTAGCATTTGTTGTCTGTTGGGAAATTCCTCTACAGCCCCCTTACTATCCTTCACGAAATTGATCGTTGTAAACCTACCTATGTGTGACCACCTTTTCCATTTGCACTGACTGTGACAGATTATATAGTTTACATAGCTTATTCACTAGAGAGCTATACATATAATGTAGCCATGGCTAAACAAGCTTCAAAGTTAGCGATTGCGCCTGTTGTCCAGTTATGTATAATTCAACACATGAAATCTAAGTATACAGATAAATGTGAGCATATATTTAAAATATTTAAAAATGTGATTATTGACTGGATACATTAAATACCACACCAGTGTACACCTCATTTTATTATATACTCAAAAAGAATACTAATACTTTTACATTAAATGATTAAATGATCAAATCAAACTTCGTCATTAAGCAAGATTTACAAGAGAATCCCAAAAACCCACATTAAAATATCACACAAAATATAAACAAATTGTTATTTCTTTGAGAACCATAGATTAAATACACTGGAATTCTGACTCCCCTAGCTATGGGAGTGAAATGACCTTCTTTTCTCTCTCTAGCACTCTAGCACTTTCTTCAAAATTAGGTTTATCTGGGATTACTGTTAAAAATGTTGTTGGGGCTCCAACACAAACTATGCACTCATTAGACGTCATTTCCTTTACAGTATACCACACTCATTTATGGCATCCATTGTGATTAGCTTGCTCCCAATTCCTATCTTATAAGGTTTTAAAATTCCTCTGAATGGGTTTATATCTTTCTTGTTGATTGAATTGATCTTCCTCAGTTGTTTGGTCTGTGGACAAAACTGTACTTTGAACATAGTTACTGGTAGTTACCTTTGTGACTACATTTTTGCTCACCATACTAGGTATTAATGGGCTACTTGTACTTATAATGACTGGCCTTGTGATGACTTTACCTTCATTAGGTATATTAATGTCTGTCCTAGCTGTTTCATAAATTCTAAATTTAAAATGATCAACATCATCCACTGTTTCAAGAGCATTCCTGGAAAATTGAAGCTCTCTCACTTCTACCTGTCCTGGTTGTACTTTCCATTCCATTTTTCTATTCCATTTTCATCCGCTTATCCGGGGCCGGGTCGCGGGGGCAGCGGGCAGAGCAAAGCACCCCAGACATCCCTCTCCCCAGCAATGCTTTCCAGCTCCTCGTGGGAGACCCCAAGGCATTCCCAGGCCAGATGAGATATGTAATCCCTCCAGCGTGTTCTGGGTCTGCCCCAGGGCCTCCTACCAGTGGGTACAACCCTATTATAAACGTATTCTTACAGTGATGTTGCTAAGCTAGGTGTTCTGTGCCTCTTAGCAGTGAACTCACTAATGATGCGTTCATGGGACGCACTTAAATTTTCCCCAGTAATGCTACATCATGAATACTAAATCTCTTGAAATCATTGGCATTGCATGGATTAACTTATTTTGAAAGACTTTCTCATGTCGCAGAAACCACTGAGAGGGAAACTTGTGTTCTGGGTGTTATCATTACATTGTCCATGATCTGTCATGTTTTGCAACAGTGCTTTACACAGACCTGACACCTGGTCACCAGTAATCATGACATGAGACTTTATGTGCAGAGGCAGAGGTGTTGGCAGCACAGCACACGTTCCTGAGGACCGCCAGTAGACAATAACCTTATATATTTAGATTCATATAATGTATGTGAATTAATGTATGTGGAGGATGTTACTACAGACTAACAGGTCACAATGTCTGCTGTGACATCAGATATGTATTCACTCATGTCCATGATGACCCGATGATGCTTAGTCTACTGTTCAGGTAGATGTGCCATGTGTTGAATAAGATAATCATCGGCTGCTACCATTTGCCTACCGTAAATATAGATAATGCGCAAAATATGGAGATCCAGTTTTTGTCATAGTCTCAAGTGAAAGGAACACATAAAAAGTTTTCTCAGACAGAAAAAAATAAGAATATTTCTTTTAATAATTCAATTTATGGCCTTAATAAATTTAGATAATTAAGTTTTTTATGAATTTCACACAATATCACAATCATATCACATTTGAGATAACTTTGGTGCTCTCTGTACTCATCTCCAGATGAGCCAATTGTACAATGCTTTGTACAAAGATATGTATATGA
>JAPZEB010072859.1:0-14569 GCA_029783705.1 Chaetodon striatus
ATCACCATACACCAATATAGAGTAATCCTCAGTATAACCTTTTGAATTATAGAAATCCATATTCAAACAGAGTGTAACACAGACTCTTACAACAAACTGCATCCTACTATATAACTGTCCCACATTTGGTTTCTTTTTTAATTTCTCACATGAAATGTAACATGTAGCCTAAAATCAGGGTCATCCTGAACATGAATCCTTTTAAAATCTCATGTCACCTCTTAGGGTTTATTGTTTTTAATGATATTTTTAACATGAGGAAAGTTTTTTTAGCTTTAATTTTTGAAATTTCTCAAATACTGTGCAGTGAAAGACATCAGGACCACATTAAAACCTATGTTACATAACCCATGCATGATTTGAGTTTGATGCTGCGTACCTTTAAAATATTACAGATAAGGAGCAATCAATCACACAAATGAAACTCATCATTGAAACGATGCCGCTGAGCGTCTGTCAGCAGCGACCAGGTTGCAGCTGAAAACTTTGGCATAGCCTAATGTAGGGCAGGTCACGAGTCACATTTCACAGATGAAAGTATGCATAACTTGTTAGATGTTTAAAACTGATGAAATTATGTGTATAACAAAAGAATTGTGACAGACTATGATAAACACATCAGATACTGATCACATTATGTATGTATGTCATGCTGATGCTGACGTCAGATGACATGAAAAATGAAACAAGACACATTGCAAATTTGCAAGATCAAATAGATATAATCACATCGTCAAAAAAACGCACTACTGTATAAAAGGGTGGACTTGAAACCCCCCAAGTAGACAAATCAGTTGTCTTGCTGGCATCATGCATGCTCTGCACAAGATTCTGCTTTTTCATGTTCTGACATGTCTCGGAGGAAAAGGTAAGATTACAAATTCGGGTCATTTTTCTCCAACCATTTAGTGGTCTTCAATTTTAATTTTTATTTATCTTTGCAGCACGTGGGAGTGACATCATACATGGGGAAAATGCCCCGGAGAATTCGATGCTGTATATGGTCTCTCTGCAGATCAACACAAAACATGTATGTGGAGGATTCCTCATCAGCGAAGACTTCGTGGTCACTGCTGCACACTGTGACTGCCTGTGAGTTAGGCTTCCTCTTTCACCAATCTTTGATTCATGTAATTAGACATCAATTTAAAAATACTAAAAGATAAGACCTCGAGCTTGCTGGGTATAATATGTGCCCCTTGTTAGCTCAGTCTTTGCAGCGGCCTCGGTTCAACTCCAACCTGCAGCCCTTTGCTGCATGTCACACCCCCTCTCTCCCACCTTTCTTGTCTATATTCAGCTCTACTATCAATAAAGGCATAGTGAAGCCTCCCCCCCACACACAAAATATATTAGTATTCTTGTTGTTACAAATTGAGAAAATGTACTGATACTCTCTCTATGATCTCTCATTCAGTGGCTTTAATCGTGTTGTTCTTGGCACCCACAATCTCAAGAGGATTAATGACGAAAACATAAGATACATTGAAGAGAGACACAAACACCCACGTTATGAGACTCCAGGAAAGGGAAGTGACATCATGCTCCTCAAAGTAAGTACATATTCTCAGGTGACATCGTTACATTTTTTTGTTCAAATTATTTATTTTCATTATGAGCTTTGTATTCCAGCAATTGTTACAACAATTTATTCTCTGATGTCTCCAGCTGAATGAGAAGGTTCAACTGGACAACAATGTCCAGACCATTCCACTTCCAAGATCTGAGACAAACATAAAAGAAAACCAAAGGTGCCGTGTAGCTGGATGGGGTTACACAAGTACTCATGGTAGCGCTGTTGATGATCTGAGAGTGGTGGATGTGTCTACCATCAATCTGGAAGTCTGTAAGGAGCAATGGCCTGGTCTTCCTGACAGTGTTATCTGTGCAGGTGGATATAACAGCACCAAAGGATTCTGTCAGGTATGGTTTTTGTCTGTTTATAGAAAATGTCAGCTGCTATGGAAACATGCCACAATCATCTTCAGTCAATAACGAATAAACAATTTCTCCTCCTCACAGGGTGATTCTGGTGGTCCTCTGGTGTGTGACGGGAAGGCTGTTGGTGTCGTGTCTTTCAACAAGTTTGCAAACTGTAACTACCCAGATGTGCCCAACATCTACACAGATATCTCAAAATATCTTCCCTGGATCAATAGCATCATCAAACGCTATGAGTAAAATCATGCACAAAGTTTTGCTTTGGCAAACATTCATTGTAAGATGAAAGTTTGTGGTGTCTCCGCTTGCTCTGTCAGTGTGACTGAAATTGAAATTAAGCTTTGTTAAAAAAAGAAACCCTCTGTAACAACCTCATCAGAACATGTGAAATGTGCAATTCTGAATCTGTGTAAACATGATAGCAAAACACATCAACCAGATACTTTTGGCCATTCATTGTAATTTGAACATTTGTGGTGTCTCAGCTTGTCAGTGTGACTGAAATTTGAAATAAAGCTTCGATTAAAAAAAGATGTTTAATTCATACTATAACAACCTCGGCAGAACACATAAAATGTATAATTTTGAATTTGTGAATCTGCGTAGACATGATAGCAAATGACATTGACCAAATACTGTCTGGTCCATGCAGTTATTACAATCAGGAGAGTTAAGTGTGAGGATGAACCGACTAAATGAATTTATTGACATGGTGCAAAATAAAGAAAAGAAATGTGAGGAGTCTTTGTTGAGTAGACCCCTTTTAAGTCATATTTTGGGAGGGTACTGATACCATGAGTTGTCCAGGAATATTCAACATGGTCTCACTCACAGCTCGTCATATACCAACACTAGGCCAATTACCCTCAGCATCAGACACCAACGTGCAAAGACACCCTCGAGAGGCAGCATGCAACTATCGCAGTATGAAGAGTGGGAAATTCTACATAGAACAGGAAGTGTGTAATCTGTCGGTGTAACCATGTGACTTCAATTCAAAATAAAAGTTTATTTTAAACACAAACTTCATCATCAACAATAATAACAATAGATCAACTCGTCTGAGGTGTGTAACTTTGAATGTGTGAATATAATAGTGTGTAAACATGACAGCATCATGGACCAGACAGTTTTTGGTCCATGTAAGTTAATTCAATCAGTAGAGACTCAGTTGTATGAGTGATTAAATAAATCTTGCATGAATGATGAAACCCTGTTTTGAAAATCCTAAACCACAAAATTTTGTAATTTAAACAATTTCACAAAAATCTCAACAGCCTGGTTGCAAACACACTGATGCAATACAATACGTGGAGTGAGTGAAAATGTCTTTAAGTGAATTAAAACAACAAAAACTATAATGATAATAATGGATCAACTCCTCTGAGGTGCGTAATTTTGATTGACAAACATGTACCAGATACTGTCTGGTTCAAAATAATCAGGAAAGAGTTGGGTGTAAGACTGATGAAATAAATTTACTAACATGGAGTACATTCAAGTTTAGAAACGTGAAGAGTGTTTAGACTTTGTGTTGCCGTTTTGGGGGTACTGATGCCATGAGTGGTACAGGAATATCAACATGGTCTCACTCCCAATGCACAATGTGATTTTATCAAGTAGGACATGCTCCTGGATCAACATTCTGCACTGCGATTCTGGACCAGGAACATTGCTATCAACCAATCACATCCCTCTGACATCAGAGTGCTCCATCTGTGCTTCTTTCAAAACTCCTTTGTGCTTCATTAAAGCTAAGCTATAAGGGGAGTCTTTGGCGCTTGGACACCAGAGGGCGATAGAGGGACATCTGAGCAGCAGCAGCAGCAGCAAGATAAATCCCCCCCATGGTTTCTAGGAACTGGTTGTGTTAGTGGTTGCTGACTCCATATGAAACCATAAAGGCTAGGTGATGATGGGGAGGTGGAGGGCACGCACGACTGTGGCAAGAAAGAACTACAACAGAGAAAGAACCATATTTAACACGAGGAGCAGTGAGATGGTAGACTGACAGGGAAGGTGTGTCGCTGTGCCATTGGTTGATCAGCATATGGTTCAACTGACCTACCTGACAGTGACACCTAGAGATAATGAGTGAGCATGTGTGCAAGGAGTGAATGGCAGGGTGAGAAAGAAAACTTCTAGCCTGAGCATGAAAAGTATTGTCTCTCCTGACTGAACTTTAGCTAGAGCTTCATTTGGCTAAAGAGCTGGGTGGATGAAATGTGGAGCGGGGCTTCTGAAGAGCTCAGTGGAAGAGGCCCTGAGCGCTGGATGTGATATGAACTGGAGGAGAATGGGGCTGCATCGATTTTGCACTGAAATGACAACGAGCAGCAGCAGAGAAAGGAGACGGTTTAAAGCTGGAGGGATTGTGCAACAATTTCATTGTTTTAATTTAAAGAGTAAACACCCACTTATCTGATAGAAGCAAGAGATAAAAAGAGAAAATGAGTGAGAGTGTAAGGAGTCTTCCTGACTGCACATCAGCTCTTATTAACGCTGTATGACTCAGAAAGTAGTAGTGAAGGGCGCCTTATCAGAAAGTGGAAGCTTATGTCAAAGTACACAGACATAATGTGAGGAGTAGATGTTTAAATGGTACAGGTGATGGTGATGGGGACACAATCCCAGTCTGTCCAAGGTCTCAAACTCACCACAGGTCACCTTCATTAAAAAAAATGCACTGAGTCCCGGCACTTTGATTTCTTTCCTCCCATTTCCCCTGGTTCAAACTAGATGCCACAACCTGTCCACCTTTATATATACCTGTCATTTATATTTAATGCAGTAAATAAAAAATAGAGAGTGGAAAACAAACAAAAATAACATGAAAGAAGAGGAGGAATGTGTTGATGTACCCTGTGTTATCACGTACTCATCGCATGGTGTGTGTGCTTTGCAAATGTTACGCAGTCGTAGGATGTGGCTGGGAGTCAAGATGACACAGATTGAAATCAAATCCTGAAGATCAAGCTCTGCTGTGTATAAAGGGTTGACCTAAAAATCCCCAACACAACAGGTTAAGCATCCTGTCGCAACGATGCACGGTCTGCACAAGCTCCTGCTGTTTAATGTCCTGGCTTGTCTCGGACGAAACCGTAAGTTGTACAATCTGACTACTTTTCTTCAGCCTGTAAATGAAATATGAATTAATTTTGACTTATTATCTTTTTCCTGTCATGTTTTTAGTATCTGGGAGTAGGATTATAGGTGGAAGAAAAGCCCAGGCAAACTCAATGCTGTATATGGCCTCGATACAGAAGGATCAACAACATGTATGTGGAGGATTCCGCATCAGTAAAGACTTTGTGGTCACCGCTGCACGCTGTGATATGTAAGTCATGTTTACTCTTCCAGCAATCATTTTTATCATTTGATGCCATTAGAATTTAAATAAAAACAATGAATGCCATACAAACTGACTGTTTTTAAAAGAAGATAGAAGATTTATTTGTATGGGACTGGTGTGTAGCATACATAAATGCCACACACTACAGCATTTATAGCCTAAGCTAATTTGCAATGCCCCTCCCTAGCTGGGCCTTAACGTACAAAAGACTCAGCAACAAGAACACAAGTAACAGTGCATGGTACAAACAACAGTAAGATTACAGACGGAACAATACAACACAAAAACTGCAAAACATAATTAGCACCATAGAATAAGAAGCACCAAATTAGTCATGACTGCATAACTGATTCCTTCAAGTTGAGTTTACAGTGATCTAAATCGGGATCCAGCTTGAGTTCTGTCGGTAAAGATTTCCACACGGATAGAAAACGCTGTTTGTCCAAATGAGGATTTACAAAGGGGAACTTTACAATTCCAACCGGCTGCTCCACGTGTTACAGAGCAAGAAGCTCTTGTGGGCACAACTTAAAATCCACTGACAGCTTCTTAATTTGTTGTTTTTTCCCAGGAATGTGGAAGCAGCAAATGTTGTTCTGAGCACCCACAGACCTCATGGCGCTATAAAAACAGTGAAATACATCAGCAAGAAGTGCAAACACCCATCTTATGTGGATTTTACAAAAGGAAACGACATCATGCTCCTTCAAGTAAGTATTTATTATTTATTCAACCCCAGTAGTCTCAAATGACATCGTCAAATTATTTTCATTCATTCTGATGAAGAGTAAAACTGTGCTCTGACAGACAGTCAGATGTTGATGGCCACTTTCTGATTTTGTGTCTCCAGGTGGCGGGGAGTGAGGGAATGAACATTGACATAACAACAATTCCACTGACTGACATTAAGGTAGAAAAAGATAAAAAGTGCAGTGTAGCTGGATGGGGTTGCACTGAACCTGGTGGTACAACTGTTGATGATCTGGAAGTGGCTGATGTGTCTATCATTAACCTGAAATACTGCAAGAAGAAGAAATGGTTCGGTCTCTCTGCAGATGTTATCTGTGCAGGTGGATACAACACAAAGCGATCACTTTGTAAGGTATGTTCTCTCCTGTAATATATAAAAAATATGGTGGTCTCTAGTCCAAAAAAAAGTATCAACATCTGTCACCATGTTGAATGAGCAAATGAAGATATTTCCTCCTCACAGGGGGATTTTGGTGGCCCACTGGTGTGTGACGGGAAGGCTGCGGGTGTGGCATCTCGCAACAACCCAAGTGAACCCAGCGTCTATACGGACATCTCAAAGTTCCTCCCATGGATCAACAAAATTGTCGAGGACAATGATTGGACAGAATGTAAAAAATAATCTGACACACAGCTTTGCTTCAGCGTCTTGTGATTGTATTTGGGAGGAGCAGTTGTGTCTGAGTGGCTCTGTCAGTGTTTGCTCTTTAATGGAAAGGCAAAATAAAAAAATGTTTCAAATATTGTTCTCTGTTTTTTTTTTTGTTTTGTTTTTTTATCAGAAGCTGTAAATACTGTGTATGAACCAGCAAGGCAGTATTCACATAAGCTCAAAATGTCTCCCTCTAACATATTGATGAAAAGCATAAATAAAAAATAAGCTATTCTACAACAGGCAACCACGCTCCACTGTCTGAAATAATCATTAGCAAATGTAATTATAATCATAAACAGCTAACAAATTGTCATTATTATGACTTGTAGTATTATGGTGTGTTGCAGCTCTGCATGTGGTTTGTCCACGTGGTGTTGCCGTACCACAGTGAGCCACAGCTCTTGGGCGTATTCAACAATATTGAAGTCTTATGTAATTTATGTGAACAATAGTCACTTATTATACTTTATAGCTGTATTTTCTCATGATAAATAATACAATATAGTTGTAAATGAGTTTTCAATTTTTCTATTTTTTTGTGCGGCGTAGTGACCCCTCGGTAGATTTGGTCCCGCCCAACAGTTACTCCATGGCTACAGCTTTTGGCAGTAAAGACGCTCATGTTGAGAGACTTTATTACAGAAAGGGAGATTATCACAGAAGCAGTGTGTTGAAAACAGGAAACAGGAAAAGAACCAAAGCTGTTTCAACCCCTTTAAAGTCATAATTATAACCTCATCATTGCTTAATTTATTATATATCATAATGATAATCAGTGGAGAATAAAGCTGTCCTACAGTTTGGTAAATCACCTACATTATGACAAAGACCTCGTATTGTCTTCATTCAGGCAAAATAAAAGAAGTTGTAAATGGTAGTAGCCATCCAGTAATACTAAAAAAACAAACATTTATTCATTTATTTAGTCCAGCGGGCACTGTGGGCGGAAAAGGGGGCAAAGGTCAGCCAAATTATCGTAAATTTGTGCATCTGTGTTCCACAGTATCTAGACTATAAGATCACATTTCATGACACTCCACTGCAAAACATGTCAGAGTGTGGTGCCATGACATCTCCACCCAAATCTGAGGTTGAGAGCTGTGGTTGCTGGTGGTGCAACTTGTTTGTCACACAATCCAAAGACGTGTTTGTTCAGGCGGCACACAAAACAGCCTCGCTGCCAGATCTGTGTTTTAATTATAAAATTCATCCAAATAAAGCCGACAAAATGTGGCAGTTTTATGTCAAAACAAAACCTCATCCAAAACACTGTATTATTTTGTTTATTTAGTTTTTCCTGTGGTGATATTATGCACCAGCAGATATAAAGTTATATTTAGGGTAATATACAAATGCAAAGCTAATTATTCTCGTGTTCAGTTGAGCTCAGAAGAAGAAGCTTCCAAGAAGAAGCTTCTTGGATGAGAGGCGAAACGTCTTCAAGAAACGCAAGCAAGTCCAGTTGCCTACGACATAGCACTCAGCTTTACCATGACCTGGATGACTGAGAACCTTCACCGACATTGAGGTCAGTGTTACCGAAATCTAAAAATGTAATATTTAAAACTGTTTTTAAATGATACTTTCAAACCCACACAGTGGAGAAACTTAGTTGCATGCGAGAGCAGAATTCTTGTGTCTGTAGTAAGCTGCATTACACAAAACCGCATTCTTTCTGAAGCATGCTTTTTACACAAACATGATGCAACGATAAAAGAGGAAAGTGAAGTAACTCTGCAAACACAAGATTTAAATCTAAGCAGGAACACTGTGGAATGAACCACAACTTTCTACTAAGTACACACCCACCAACATATTGCACTTTTTTTTTTCTTTTTGCCCTTGATAATGTGTTTTTAAAAAAATGTAGACTCCCATTTACCCGAAAATGGTTACCTTTGCCCAACAAGTGTGTATCTCTAACACCACGCCATGCTTGCATCAATTATGAAACCCTGTTTTGAAAATCTACAACCACACATTTTGTAAAACGTCTTGTAATCCCACCAACAACTTCACTAAAAGCCCAGCAGCCTGTTGGCAAATACACTGGTGCAATAAAGACCACAAAATAAGCAAGACAGTTTCTCCTCTAAAAGACCATGACTGGAAGGTGTGGATTTGTTTGACCAGAGACCATGGCAGCCATCACCACACTTCTGCTGCTATTTGTCCTAAATGGTAAGCTATCTACACATGGTAAAGACATACACATCTTCATTGGATAAAAATAAGCAAATAATGAATGATGACATTGTGTTTCAGGAGCTCATGGGTCTTATATCGTCGGAGGCAGAGATGCTGCCCCACAGTCGCGCCCCTACATGGCCTCGCTGCAAGTCCGAGGCCGCCACATCTGTGGGGGAGCCCTGGTGAGGCCGAACTTTGTGCTCACGGCAGCGCATTGTGAGCTGCGCATGTAAGACTTCAAAAACAGACCATTGAACATTTCTTATTGTCACTGTTTCATTCACATAGACTCAGTATGAACATCAACTCGCAGGGAGTTTTTTGCTTTCCTGATTTAAGTAAACCATGACAGCAAACATTACATTTGTTTTTACGCCTTTGTCAAAGTGAAACTGGGTTAAAGCCGAAACAATTCTGAGAACTTTTTTTCTTAGAAGTCAGATTGGCAGTTAAGTGTTTACTGTGGTAAAGTGTTTCAAGCCTTATCTGATGACACTTAATTCACATAATTTGAAGGGGTAAGCTTCAAATTGAGATGATACTATCATAACCTTAACGTGTCCCCAGTCTTTATCAGTGTTTGACTGCTGTTATTAAAGGTCCAGTGTGTAGGATTTAGGGGGATGTATTTGCAAATATATAATAATAAACATAGATAAAGTGTAATATACTTTTTTTAGTGTATGATCACCCGAAAATGAGAATTGTTTTTTGAGAATTATGAGAATTATCCTTTGTGGATGATCCGACTCCTGGTTAAAACCTACTGAACGCTGGATCTTAAGTTATCAGAGAAAAAACATAAACTCACATAGCAGGTGCTGGACGAGCGGTGCGTCTGCTATGTGCCAAACAGCATAGGAGAAACACATGAAACTGCTTCATTCAATGCTTTTTAATCACCTGGTCTGTTTGTTTTGGAGGGGAAGAGACCTCTGCAGATAATTCAGCTCCTGGTAAAAACCTTCTGAGCAATGACCACTGCAGGACTTCTAATCGGGAAAAATTTCAGCTTGTTGCAATCTAAAATCCTCACTGCAAGATGCCACTATATCTCCTTAAATCTTGCACCCTGTTCCTTTAGGTGTCACATCACAGCAGCAGCAAAGGGAGAGTGCAAACAGGAAGCATCAGTAGAAAAAGATAAAAATATAATTACCTTTAAGTAAGTAAACTGTACAAAAACAAGGAGCAGAACAACAAGCAAACAGAATAAAAACACAAAGCAATATAATAAGGAAGCATCAAACAGAAGCAGAATATCATAAAGAGACAGAAGTACAAAATACATTGTTGCCCAAATTGTGCATTGTTTTTGGATTGGATGGATTTTAAAAGCATTTTACAGTATAATAACATCTAATGACATCTTTATAGCCATGATTGTCCCACTGTGGTTGAGGTCAAGGAACTGACTCATGACGCTGTTATAAAAGCATTTGACAGTAGGATAAGACTTAATGTTGTTTAATGACTGGTCCAAATTGTACCACTGAGGCCAAGGAAAATATTTGTGACACAGTTATAATTGCGCCATGACAGCCAGTTGTAAAACCAACCACACAGGACAGTTAAGCATGATGTTGACACTTAAAGATTCTTTAAGGCTGATAATTGTGATCGTGACAAGTTATGTTATCTTGGTTAATGCCACGTTGTCATTGCAAAGACAAAAACTGTCAGCTCTGCATTGAAAATGACATTACTGACCTATAGTGACACTTACAACAGTCTTAAACATTCACAAAGACTGACGGGTGTCATGCCATGGTTATGATGGTGTTGTGACATTGACAATTATTTCTGTCAGGACAGATTACTCGTAGCCTCAGCATCATATCTAACGTCCACTCTTCATTCTGTTTTGATTTATAGACCATACACAGTTGTACTTGGAGCTAATTCCCTGACCGCCAATGAGACTACAAAGCAGGAGTTCACCGCAGTCAGAGCCATCCCAAATCCCAACTATGATGGACATGCTAATGACATCATGCTCCTGCAGGTAGGGACAGTTGAAACTGTTTTTACTACAGATACACTAAAACAGATTTGTTGCTATTTTGCCTTGTTCGCCTGTTTTGGTTTGTTTTGTTGTTGATTGCTAAATACACCGATCAGCCAAAACATTCAAACCACTGACAGATGACATGAACAATACCGACCATCTCGTTACAACACCATGCTCTGCTGGGAAACCTTTGCTCCCGACATTTATGCGGCTGCCACTTGAAGCACTTCACTCATCCAAATACCAGTGCAGACCAAGATTAATACATGATGTTCTTATTTCTATTTGCAGACCTGAATTGATTCTAAATTCTGTATTTTAAGTAGAGGAATTATCTTTATTATTGTTTCTAGTTTCCAAAATACATCATGTTAAGATTGCACAAATTTTCTATCATTAATCTCTGTGTCGCAGCTCAACGGTAGCGCCCAGCTGACTGAGGCAGTGCAGCTGATCTCTCTGAAAATGGGCCGACTGAGGACATCTAGTCAGTGCATCACAGCAGGCTGGGGGGACGTAGGGGATAATGGCACCTTACCGAACACGCTTCAGGAGGTCAACGTAACCACCCTGCCACAGCAGACATGTCGTAGGAGATGGAGAGGCGTTCCCATCCCCAGGACTATGGTTTGTGGAGTTGGGGCCCGCGTCTTTCAAGGCTTTTGCTCGGTAAGAGAACACACTAGACGCTGATCAGGCGCTCAAACTGACCTCTGAAGGAGTTGTCTTTTAGAGTGTAATGTTGGAAACATTAAACAAGACTGTCTTGTTTAAGTGGCTTGTACCTTTTCTATTTAAGGGGGATTCAGGTGGTCCGTTGGTGTGTGATGGAGCTGCAGCGGGCGTCGTCTCCTTTTCTGGGCGGCGATGTGGTGACCCCAGAACCCCTGATGTCTACACACGTGTATCGTCCTTCAGGGAATGGATTACGAATGTGGTGAACAACAATTAGGCAAATCAGATTGAATGGTGAAGCGTCAATATGCTTAATTGGGATGTACTTTTCAAGAAAAGCCTCTTTACAACAATCAAACACGTGGCGTTATGTTGTTTAATATCTGCTTAACGACGCAGCGCTGTGGCTGTTTAGATGAGGTGATAATTCATGTTTCTGTCACTTGTCACCTTTTGTTTCTGTTACACTGTAAGCGCTCATCGGTCAGGCAAAAATCCTTTCATTCTGTACTTTCAAAAGAAGGCTTAGCTGAATGTAATAATGCGATAAAAATAAAAAAGTAAGATACACATCCATGCACTCTTTATTTTTGTTTGTTTGGATTGAAAAATGTTTCCAACAGTGACCCTGGCGTGGCATGTAGTTGAACTGTTGGTCAAGCCTGAGTGGATGAAATGTGTCTGGGTGCATTTACAGCCTGTAACTTGTAAGCTATAACTGGAATGTGCAACTTCATAAGTCAATATAAAGAAAGATAATACAGGTTTAGGCAATGGTGGTGCATTCTGTCAGTGAGTATTTTTTCTGTAGGTGTCAGTAGGGGCAAAGGATGCATACCTCTCTGTAACACATCACTGCAACTGATGTTCCCTATCATTCGCTCTTACTAACTCTGCAAGTGGTGAATGTGACTAACACTAACTGTCCAACAGTCCTGTAGATTTATGACACCCATGATGCACTGAGTTATTATTTCAAGATTATTCTATAATCTGGTCATCATCTGTGCTGCCTCGGAGTCATGGGCTGATTATGAGATAGCACAGATATGCAAAAGGCCCCTCCAGACTCTTACATGTAGGCACAGATTTTCCCACTTTTCACTGGGCATTAACCCCACTAACACCTGCTGACATCTGGCTTTTGTATTTGATGTGAAAGGTTACAATAAGCATTCACTCCAAGGTAAAATGACTCTGCAGTGGTCACAGGTGGCTCTGATCGACAGTGATGGAAATATCACAGCCAGGGGGACGTGCTAATCTTAGTCCCTTTGCTGTTGCGTAACAATGAGAGGCAGCTACAAAATACTGTCAGTCACCGCCCAAGCAGCACTCGAACATCGTTCAAAATTTAGTCAGCACCAAGTTTGAGTACACGAAATAAAAAAGAAGTAACCACCCTAACATTTTCATTGGCCTCCATGCTCCTTTCCACTATTAAATAACCTGTATTTCAGTGAGCACCCCATCTGTGATGTGGAACGTGACACACCAGAAAAAATGTTTGTCCCTTTTTGTAGTCATTATGCATCTTTTTGTAGTTTTGTGCATCTTTGTTGTCATTTTGTGTCTCCTTGTGGCTGTTTTGTGTCTCTTTCTTGTCACTTGGGTCTCCTTTAAGTAATTTTGTGTCTCTTTGAGGTAATTTTATGTCTTATTTGGTTGTTTTGTGTCTATTTGTCATTGTTTTGTTAGTGCATGTTGAACATATTACGCAGCAATCATCATCATTGCATATCTGACAAAAAAAGCACCATTCTTAAATTAAAAATATTCTTTTTTCTTATCATTTATCACTGAACACAGGTCTATTTCCAACGTAGCATCTGAATCACTTGCAAGGCCCCGTTCTCTCTACCGGCCCCTCAACCCCAGGGGCCCCAGAGTAATCACACCTACTTTGTCTATGTCTACACCCCTGGTATTGGCCAAAAAAGAGGCACAGTTTCTGGATGAGCTGAGCTAAAATAATTTTAATTTTCTTCAGTAATGCTTTGTGTATAAGCGTGTGTTTAATTCTGAAGAAAACTTTTCTGATATTATTAGCTATAGTGGGGAATATTCTTAGGAAAGTTATTCCAATAAGTAGTGACATAAGGCTTTGTGACAACCACACTCTGCAGCAGAGAGTGAACGGCTTAGTTATTATTTTTACAGGATTGAGGAAATTACAGAATGACCAGGAACCGCCCAGATTACCGAAGCAAATGCTCTATACACAACAAATTGCAATGAAAGATGAACAAATAATACATAAAGTAGAAAAAAGTAGATTAGGAAACAACAACAAAACAAACAAACAAACAAAAAAGTAAATTTTACATCAGGGGTTTCATCTTTTTTTTTGTAATATTCAAAAAACCTTACTTTTGTTGTTCATAAGACCAAAACAGTTCAACGTTGAGTTGTGCACCTAAGAACTTCTGTTTATAAGTAAAGAATTTCCCTACGTTAACGACATAGTTCAGAAACGTGTTGCTCATATCATCATAGTAACAGATTTTATCTTTCAGAGTAAAACAGTGAGTGATATTCGTAGTACTGAGGGCATGAGAACTAAAATTAGACCAAAGTTTCATTATTATTCTACACCGAAAAAATAAATGACTCAATGTTTTATCAGCATGTCCACAGAGAGAACAACCGTTATCAACATCCATGATAATAAATAATAGAATTCACTGGATAGATTTTACGCAAAATTTTTAAACGAACTTCTTTTACTTTGTTAGGAATACAATACTCATAAGGTAAAAGCCATGTTTTTGCCAGTTAATCTCTTCCAAATGTGAGTTTCAGTAAAACTTCCCTCTGGGGCTGACCATTCAAACCATTCAAAAGCAATGTAAATGGAGTCTCTGGGCTGTTTCGTCCACCATAACATATGTGACATCTAACAAGATGGATTTAACAGAAGGAAAGGCTTTGATTACAGAATTGTATTCTTTAAAAGGAATTTTTAACCAAAACCAAGAAGCATGACCACATCACA
>JAPZEB010073097.1:0-14536 GCA_029783705.1 Chaetodon striatus
GCTAACAAGTGGCTAAAAGTGGTGTAGTTTGTTTATAGCTGAATGTTAGCCTTTTACTTCTGGTGATTCTATTTAGGCAATACCGATGAGATGAGGGCGACTCTCTAGCCTACAGAAAAATGGCATAACTTGAACACCCTATTGTAGACTGTCACATACACACCACCAGTAGTCTGTAAATGCTCACAAAGGCAAAAGTCACTTGTGTATTCTAAACAGAGCCTACGCACAACTATCAATCAGCCTCAACTCTCAGCAAGCAATCAAAGAAGCACATTTGCTAAAATATCAAACCATTCCTTTAGACTTGGCAAACATAGTAAAAGTAAGCAAACACATCTCATTTGAAAGGTGTCTGGGATTTGTCCTTGTATAATATCATGCATATTATAAAATTCTAGCAGGGTTGTTTGGGGTTAGTTTAGGAGACTGTATTTGTATGCAAATAGGTTGGCTGTTGCTATTTGGAGACCATATATTCCCACATGCAAATTAAATGCTTATGAGGAGAATATATGTATATGTAGTATAATTATAGAGTATGTTTTGAAAATGAATATCTATATCTATATCTAATATAACATCATCAGTAAGTAATGCATGGACAGTAATGAAACTCCACAAAAAGATTTGGGTGACCTGTAGATTAACCATGTTTTTTTGGCTGCATGATGCTTTTGTTTTGGATTATATTCACTTCAAAGATATTTTTTCTCTTTTGGTCTTGCATTTCCTAAAGCAGTCATCAGTAATGGATTGGCTTTCAGTTTTCAGACTTGCAGCAGTACAAAGGACTGAAATGAACTGCTTCAGAACAGGCTCACTCTGCTTTGTGGTCAAGAGGAGCAAATATATTGTAAAATTTAATTGTTTTTATTAGGCTATGGAGGATTATAAAGCAGCTGGAAATGACACCAATATGGGGGTTCATCCTAGGACAAGACAGGGAGATGGTGGGTCAACATTCGTTGGCCATCCAGGATTCTCAAAAAGAATATCTGCATACATCAACATGAAAATTCAGAGGTTAGCTTCCTTGTTCCAACCTCTAGGTCTCTGCCATCCATCATTAAGTTGACACGGGGCTGTGTATCATGTTCTGTTACTTGTCAAAGTCATTCCCCCAATGCATATGAGATTCATCATCATGTTTAAAATACAGCGTCATGTCTCCTGCCTTGTGTATGATAAGAACGTTAGAGACCAGACCAGCTTCTCTCTAACATGTGTCCAGTTGTTCAGGAGACAGCAAGTCAAGGCAGAAATACACAGCTATGGGTGTAAGTTACCAGTTTTTTTATATTGATGCTTTGCACAACAATGTAATATTTGCCAATATTACACGATATGAATTTGATTCAATGTGTTTAAGGGGCCTGTGATTGATATAAAATGATACTGTCTGCTCATTTGACACAGTTGGTTACAGAAGAACCTGCCACCCTTTTTATTTTTGCTTTTGAACATAAAAGTTAAAAACATCACATAAATAATATAACTAATTGTAACCTCTTAAGTGCAGTAAAGTTTCCTGTAAACTGACTTGATTAACACACATAAAGCAACACATGGAATAATTAACCTTCAGGGCTTTCTGACAGCAAGACCTTTCTGGAAAAAATCTTTTCATTTTAACCCAAAACATCATCTTTTTCATCAAACCGAAGGACTATCTGGCTTAAAGGCAAACTTCTCCCAACAGCCATAAACAAGGATTAGCAAAAATATAGTTTTTGATAATGCCAGGACACTCTGGAGGGACATCCAACTGATGGCCAGGTAACGACACAGACTTCAGAATAATTTTCATACCAGAATTTACTTTTGACATCTTGACTGGATCTTCAAACATCAGTCATATTAATGTCCCAGTGGTTGCTGTGCTTAAAGAAACCCTCATTTTCTTGTAATTGGGCACTTTAGACAATCAAACTGATTTAGCTGTTCTGGCCCCAGCCTTGATCTGAAGTACTTTTCATATTCACACACTTGCACTGTAGGCTGTTGTACAGGAAAGCAGCTTTGCAATATTAGCACATAACAACACGTAGTACAATACAATGAAAAACAATATCGGCTTTTGGCCAGGTTTATTTTAACCCATACAAATCAGTTAACATATGCCAGGTTGGCTCCGAACATCTGTACAATTCAATTCAATTCAGTTCAATTCAGTTCAATAAGCTTTATTGGCATGGCATCTCTTATGTGTTGCCAAAGCACAAGTACAATTTATGAGGGTGAAAATTCAAAAACAATTATCAACAATGTATTATTACAGATCCATAGACATAAATTTTAAAGGAAGAAAAAAAACTTGAAGTGAAGGAGTACATAAAAAGGCAGAGTGTGATCTGTGATGAGATGAACTATATGATGTATTGTTGGTTGTCTCTTAGGCTACGACATGCATTGCATATTTAAAGAAATTAACAATCTAGAGTGCACAAGTTGTGCAGGGGGAAAGTTCCCATCCACCGCTTAAATCCTGGGTTCGATTCCAATTAGTGGTCCCTTTGACTTGAACATGTGTTTCAATCAATTTGCCACTCTTAGTGATGCCTGCTTGTTGCACCTGCAGGTAGAGAGATGGCTGCAGTGTTCTCCTGGAGAAGCTCATCACTTCCAGGTAAAAAGGAGCAGCTGGTGACACCGAGGCTGTGTGCAAAATCACATGCAATATGCTAAGTAGTGTGCTATATTTACCCTCTGCCATTTTAATCAAGTGCCCAATTTCTCAAGATACATTTTAGTGGTGTCCATAGCATGGCATGTGTATTGGTGGCTGGCACAGAAAGGACGATAAACCAAAAGCCCAAATCAAAGCAGTAAGAGAGCAAGTCCAAAATCCTTTCATCTGTAGAAAAGGCATGGGTCAAAACCAGGTAGGTAAACAAAACCAAGCAGGGGGCAGGAAAAGAATCGTTTACCTGGAAACAGGGATGCACCGATACTGATACTGGCATAGGGTATCAGGCCGATACCGCTCTCATATACTCGTACTCATACTCGCAAAAATTTGCCGATGCCACACATCGATACCACTTTCATCAGATTCGTCTCTAGGGGGAGATGTTGAGCCGGAGTCATTGTGGTTAGGTCTAGGAGCGAGTAAGACTGGCGGCAATAGCAAGCAAGCATCATGTCAGCAGTGTGGACGTATTTCATGTTAAGGGACGATGACAGAACCAAGGCAGAGTTATGTGCTGCTAAGGTGTCCAGGGGAGAAAAGGAGAGCACGTTGTTTAATACCAGCAACTTGATAAAACATCTGAAGACTCATCATAACCCTGAGTACATGGAGTTTGCTAACGCTATTGCAAGACCGCAACAGCCAGCCTTGTCTCAGGTTTTGGAAAAGCGTGCAAAAATGGCAAGAAATAACAGAGGTTCTAACTCATTTTATTGCCCTGGATAACCAGCCACTGTCTCGTCTACTCAGCACACTAGAGCCGCGTTATAAGATTCCCAGCCGCCCCTACATCACGGCTGTTATGCTGCCAAATGTGTTTGAGGAAGTAAAAAAAACATGTTAGCGGCCTGGTGTATGGAGTTTCAGCCTTCAGTTTTACAACAGACATTTGACCGAGCAGTGTCTGCCCAGTGTCTTTGCTCCGTCTAACTGCACAATGATGAGCAGTTCACTCGTCGTCAAGTCACACTACATGCAAAGCCATTGCGGGGCTGACACACCAGCCAAGACATCGCAGATGCTTTCGATAGTATGCTTCAGACCTGGGGTATTCCGAAGAGTTTGTCCACGTAGTGCCCCGAGACAACGCAAGAAATATGATAAAGGCCATGAATGATGGTGAACTCCCCAGCCTGCCCTGTACTGCTCACACTCTCCAGCCGGTGGTTCATGAAGGTCTGTTGTCACACAGGCGTGTTGCTTATGCAGTGGCAATCAGCCACAAAATAGTTGGACATTTTAAACATTCTGCTCTAGCCTACTCCAGCCTCAATGACATTCAATTAGAGATCAGCCAGCTTGCTAAGTGACTCCAGCAAGATGTACAGACCTGCTGGAATAGTACATTTTACATGATACAGTCCTTGGTTGAGTAGAAACGGGCTCTGGGAATATTAGTGTCTGAATACGGACTCCCTGATAAACTGATGGTTCAACAGTGGACGCTGCTGGAGAAGGTGCTATCAGTCCAGGGTTCGTTTGGGGAGTTAACTCGAAAAATTAGCTTTGAAGACGCCATGGCCGCAGACGTCATTCCAGCGATCACTGTGCTGCACAGATTTCTAACGAAGGAGACCGATGAAGACAATGGGGTCAAAGGGATGAAGGCTACCTTGGCTGCAGCCATCAGGAAGTGATTCTCTGATGTCGAGGAAAACCCACTCTACAGCATCGCAACGCTACTCAGTCCCAGGTGAGTTTGTGAGTGTGAGACTGTGTCCGTGAGTGTGTTAATGTGAGAGAGAGAGTGAGGGAGTGAGAGACAGATGAAAAGTAAACAGGATGCCCTTAGGTCATGCTAAAAGTTCATTTTCGTATTTAACTTTAATTTTATCAATAAGTTGATCATTTTACTTCTATGGCCAAAATGGCAAGCATACCCACTGTCAGCTCAATTTTCTTCCTCTCTGTTTCAGGTATAAAAATCCCTTTTTCTCCAGCAACACCGCTGCTGCAAATGCGAAAGAGATGCTGACCCTTGAGCTGCTGAGGTTGCCTGAAGAGGTGGACAAGCAGGAGGATCTTGGCCCGACTGAACCACCTGCAAGAAAAGCACACAGTGACCGGGCCAGCAGCAGTCTCGACAGCATATTTGATGAAATCGCAGATGAGAATGCATCAGCACCCCTGGGCAGAGCAGCAGTAGATTCTACTGCACCATTAGAGACATATCTTGGAGAGAACACAATTTCACGGAAAGACAAACCACTACAATTGTGGGTGGTTAACAAAGTGCGGTTCCCTACTCTGGCTAAAGTGGTGTACAGATACCTTTCAGCACCATGCAGCAGTGTTGACAGTGAAAGGCTATTCAGCTCAGTGTCACATAATGTGAATGAAAGCAGAAACAGGCTCACAGCTGATCATGCAGAGATGATTTTATTCATCAAAAAGAACCTGCCTCTCACTTTTCCAAAAAATGTTTAGTTCAGACTAGACCACACCATTGTATGCTGACTGAAAGTTTGATATTTACTTTGATTCAAATGTGGACACTCTGCAGTAGTTTAATTCATATTTTGTTAATCTGAAAGCTGTAGACAGTGCCAAATATTTTAGTTGATATTTTGTTTGATTGATTTAAACATGGACACTTAGAAAATTCATATATTGTTAATCTGAGAGAGACAGTGCCAAATAGTTAAACTGATATTTAGTTTGATTAAAATGTGGACACCCTGTATAGTTTAATTCATATTTTGTTTATCTGAAAGCTTGACGCAGTGCCAAATAGTTTGGTAGAGTCTGTGCACTGAATTTACTGACATTTTTTGTTATTGAAAGCTGGAGATAGCGCTTTATTTGAATTGATATTTTGTTTAATTCAGATTGGAGACCATGCAATAGTTTAATTGATATATTAACTGTATTAAGTGTACAATAAGTTTTATTTATTTTGTCAACTGTCATTGATATTTTGTCAACTGTGAAGACAGTGCCAATGTGGAGGCTTTTTGTTTAGACATAAAAAGTTTCTTTTTTGTTTGAAATGTCATTTATTTATACTCATTTTTATTTGCACTTAATCTATTATCATTTGTCATAACAAACAGAGAAGAAAATTGGTACTCGGTATCAGCAAGTACATAAATAAAAATACTCGTACTTGTACTCGGCCTGAAAAAAAATGGAATCGGTGCGTCCCTACCTGGAAATCAGATGCAGGCAGGATCAGAAAGGTAAGTCACAGGGATGCTTAGCAAGATGCATTAAGACAATCTGAAAAAGAACTGGTGGAAGTGAGCTTGTATATATGCTGCTGGGAGTAATCAGGGGAATGAGCAACAGGTGAGCAAGTCGGAGGAGCAGGTCTGATGGTAAAACTGGGGAAAGGAGTTACCAGAGGGCTAGGCTAGACTGGACTGGGTGTGAAATGACAAAACAGTTGGTGACAAATAAAACCATGAAGACAGAATAAATGACTGTGTTTACATGCAGAGAATATTCTGATTGTTGCCCTTATCCTGAAAAACACAATATTCCTATGAAGCTGTTAACACTTGTTATTGAAAATGAATATTCCACTAATATTCCTGTTTATGCGCAGCCACGCATACTCCGGTTAACGTACTCTTAACATATTGTTCATCATGTCAAAGTGGAGCTGCTGGAGCTGCTTATACCACTTTGCCTCTTTTCGCAAAAGTAGGGTTCTGTCAAAGTTTTCCCCGGTGACAGACATTTTCACCATGCAAACACAGCCTCAGTGCAGCCCTCCTTCAGTCACTCTATTGAAAGAAAAATTTTTGCATATCCAAAAACCTGTTGATATCACAGTGTTTTATAATAATTAAAAGTAGGTGTCTAGTTGAGATCAGAATGAAGGCCCAGATAGGTGTGGTCTGAGCTGGTCAAGGGAGCCGGAAGTAGGGGGGTAGGAGGTAAGGCCACGTGACTTTACACCCCTTGCCGACATCTGCCTGAAGTCATGGATTGCTGTAGTGCTGGGGTGATCCCATGGCAAAATGGTCTCTGATTAAATGTTACTTGTTATTTAGTTTTAGTCATATTTTCATCATGGAAAAATAGGTTGCTGACTGAATTAACAGTGGACACCTGCCTCGGGCCAGCAGTAGTGACATAGTGACAATGACTGCAGGGCATTCCAATTAAGAAATTAAGAAAAAAGGGTATAACTCACTTGCTGAAACAGACAAAATAATTAAAATACAACAAACAAGTTGTGGTAGTTGTAATTGTAACATTAGCATTGTTTCTCTACCTGGAATAACCAGGGATTATTCTGTGCAGTAGTTGTGTTTCTGTTTCTCACCTAGCAGCCATGATTAGTCACGTACAGTAGATTAGTTTCATATGAATGAGAAGTGCTCCTTATGTCCATTGATCCAGTTCTAAGGGTATGTGACCGTGTAGCTATGCAGGTCTATATGGCTGTTGAATATTTGGCTGTTATTAGTGGACATATGTTAAATTAGGCGTTAAGTAGCTTTTACTCTTGGTGGTTACTAGAATTTCCAGATCTATAATTTCACACATTTAAACATCCTTCAAGTAATTACATGGTGTCTAAATCACACCCTGTTATCAAATCTTTACAGGGTATCATTTGGATTCATTTTTCTGATATAATTTGTGTCACCTGACATAATAACTCTGAGCGTAACATATGTGACCTTTGTGGTGGAGCTCTGTTTCTCACATTGTAAAAAACAATATAACACAAGTGTTGAAGGGAAAAAAAAGTTTTATCATGTGTATCTCGTGTATAAAATCCTGACATGTCAGTGTTTGTGAAATGATTACTACAATAATTAACATAACGCAGTTGGAACTGGGCACCTCCCAAGATTCTGATGATGAATGTTTGCCTCCCTTCCCTGCCCTCCTTTCTTCATATCGCCCAATTACCTCATCACTCATTTGATGTTATCATTATCATAGCCTCTTAGTGGTGTGTAGGATCAATAATCTGGATGGAGATAAGACATTAACTGCAGTATTACTCTCTGTCATTATACTGTCACAGTTATAGTACATTCCATCTGTTCTATGCCTATGAGAGCAGTATTCATCATGACACATGCAGAAACATTGAGCTTTATAATTTAATTGGACTTTATGAAATAGAGGACATAAGAAATGTAATAAATGTGGATTAGTCACATGTTTAATGAGGGTTAAGTAATGTATTTACCTATGCAGACAGCTTCTCAGCTATTCAGAGGAGGATACGGATGGTTAGGCATGATCAAAAAGGCATGAACGTGGCAACAGCCATGCAATAATCCAGAGCAGTTAGCATGCAGGTGTGGCCCTACTGGGAACAATCATGCAGAAGTGATGACTTGTCTGTACTCTGTCTCAGTGAAGTCAAAGTTAGGAGCTAAACTATCCGGAGAGAAAACAGTACGGATTATTCAGATGCAGAGTAGGTAAATGAGGGCAGATTGCTGAGCTGAAGTCTTTGTACATGCAGTTTGTGAGGTGCCATGTCATCGTTCTGATGGCTCGCAACTCCACATTTCTCTGAAAGGCAATTTCTCTCATTGCCCCCTCCCAAACAGAAGCACATGGCTAATTATTATGCAGAATGCGGACATCAGACCTTGGTGAAGGCATGACCTGCCCTACTCTGCCTCTGATTTACTTACCCTGATATTCTTACCCTAATCAATCTCACTTCTCATGGCTCAACCTAATCAACCCAACCAACCAAGGCAACAAGCAATCAGCCAATCAGAGGCAGATTAGGGCGAGTCATGCCTTTGCCATAGTAAGAAGGTCTGATGACATTGTTCGGCATAATAATAGCCATGTGGCTCTGTTTGGGAGAGTGAGCAAAGTCTGTCCAATAGGACATTTTTTAGACAATTTGGGCTTTGGAATCATGAGCAGTTAGAGCAACAGGTCTGTTTGGGAAGGGGCTTTATGTGCAGGTCTTTGCACACAATACTGCATTCATGTAAGTGTGTTTACTTTATCTGAATAAAACAAACATTATAATTTCCGCCAAGATGTAATGCTTCTTTGGTTAGAGCACAGAAAAAAGTCTTAGACATAATCTGTAGCCAGAAAGTAACAGGATCAGTTGTTTTACACTGTTGTTCTCTCTAGGGAACTGTCTACAATGGATTTGATGAGCTTAACTGAGTGAAGCTATTGCTGTATTATCTGGATTAGCTGTGCCCATGATCCTTACATCACACCGACACAAATTAGTACTTTGTAGTGTGTCAAGGCCATACTTCTTTTTGAAGGATAGAAAATTAAGATCCTATAGATATCGGTGCAGTTTGACATGTCTTTGGATTTAAGTTTGACACGTTTATATGCAAGTATCTCTTGTTAAATAAAGGAGGAGGGTTATAGGACAGGGGGGGGGACATGGCATTTGGGATGATGCAGCTATTGCTTGGAGCCAAAGCTCTTTCTCCTTTGTCTTTTTTAGAATATGGCAGGGGAATAAATCGCAGATCAGTGATTTTGGATTTATTTTTGGCGCAACCAGCTACACAGCAACTCCTCAGCATAGCAATATTAATTTAAACCATGTTGTTTAAAGTAGAAATTTGTAGGCACTTTAAAACTTTCTCTTTGTACGATGTTGCCGTCTACACCAAGCTCTAGTGGCCAAACATAGAATTACAATGTTTGGGTCTGCTACATGATGCTATGGTGCCTAAACAGACTTTTTTTTTCCCATTGACTTACATTGTAAAACAGACACCTATAAATCAGTAGATACAGTTTGAGTATTACAACCCCCACAAAATGACTTGTTTCACTGCTGGGATTTGATCCATTTGGTCTGATAACATTTCGAAAGACTAGAAGAGCCACATGATTTAATTGTTTTATCCCCACTGAAGTTAGCAGAGCGCTAAACTGGAAGTTAATCGTTCAGTCACTGAGGGTTTTTGGTACGCTTGCTTTATGGGCACCATGATGCGAAATATCTGGGCATTTTCATACCGTAGAAGTCGACACATTCTCACTCCAGCCTTGTCCGATATATTGACGATTGGTCATAGACTTTCCATGTCCACATACAATGTGAAAGGTACCCTGGTTGGTTGTTGATGTTCTGGGACACCGTGTCAAGTTTTGCCTGTTACATGCATTGCCTTCTTTCAAAACACACTTCCGTTTTCACAGGAAAATTGACATTTATATACAGTCTCTTTCAAAATAAAACACTATGTTGGTACAACACCACAAATTTATGTTTTTCTTTCTTCAACAAAAAACATGCATGGTTGGATTTAGGCAAGAATTCATGGCAGCAGAATTCAACATGTGTCTTTCCACAGGGCAAAAATGACAGATGGTCACACAACACTTTGTCCAACTCGACATAAAATGGATGTTATTTAGCATTAGCACACTGTCACAAAAACAACCTTCAAGTCCTGCATCGATAAGGTAGTCCTTGCAACAGGATGCATTAGTGTTTACACTACAAAAAGTTTGTGGTCGAATGTGTCCCAGATCACCTCAGCAATTGTTTGAGTGATTGTATCACAATATGTCTTGGTGGTCATGAACACTTGCGATCAGATCACCTAAAATGCATGTTAATACCAGGTCTAAACAGGCTCAAAGAGACAAAAGCGTTTTCTGAGTTTAGGACTTAGTGTGTATGACAGGACATCAAACTTCCTCCTCCTCTAAAGTAATGAACTTCTGATGGCGATGTACAGAAACCTGAACTCCATTTAGACTCAATTTTGCATCTCATTACTTTAATTACAATGGATGGCACATTGATTGACAATAGCCTGGGTCCTTGACAAGTTTGTCCTTGTCTTTAACCATCAATTTACTGTCCTCAGACTTCACATGTAATACATATACATTCATCAGTGCTAACCTATATTGATAGCAATAATTAGTCTTGCAAATGACTGTAGCATGACTGTGCTATGCAATTATCCTAATCAAGTCTGGAGTCTGTTCTTTAGGGAGATAGATATTGGCTGCTTGCTTTCTAATGGCCTTGACATTATGTTAATCATTGAGCAAACTATGTAATTTATCTGCAGCTGTGCCATGATGATCGCTGTATTAGAAAAAAAGTATTATGATAAGTCCTTCTTAATCCTAGCTGTTAGAAGTAGCACACACTTATTTGTGAATATAGAATTGCCTAAATAATAACATGAGCTTTAGATAATCCTCTTCTGTGCCTGAATTTCACGCTTCAAATGAACCCTCATGAATCTTAAAACAATGCAAATAAGATGCATGCAACTTGTCCTCCTTCTAGACTGATTGGAAAGTCAAAGACAAAAACAATTACTTGTTTTTGGATGTGATTTTTTTTGTTTTTAATTGAAATCCTGAATCAGTTATGGTATTGTAATCGGGGACTCTTAGTACTTCATGTTTTAGTGAGTGAGAGGACAAGTAACTCCCCTCGAGAAGTTGTGAGTGTGACTATTTTTAGGTGTCAGAATCAGGTGCTGACATCCATCCTGCACCCTAAGTGCTAAAATGATATGACATGTTGTGAGTATTTTGTATGTGTGTCTATGTACTGTATGTTTCTATCTATTAGCTGTGTTGTATTGAGTGTAGTATCATCAATATTGTCTTTGTGTCCCCCTTCCCCTTTGATTTAGTGCACCTCTATTGATTTAAATGCTCACCCCGACTGACCTCGCTGTCTCCAGTGGATAATTTATGCAACAGACACATAAAGGAGACTTGGCAAAGAAGAGGTGCAAAATGCTTGCTGCAGCACAAAGTTAAGATGTACATCACACCCAGCTTGTCAGTTGTAATGATGACTTTTTTAAAAGGGTTATTCTATGTCTGTCAGCAGGAGATTTACTGTTGTGTCCTTTCTAGCACAGAAATATGGAGTCACAGGAGTGCCACAAAGAGAAGAATAAATCTGGAAAGAATAAGAAAATAAATTTGGAAATATAAAGAGAAATAAATAAAAGAATTAATAAGTGGTTTAAACAATGTGTAAATATTAAGACAAATGAGCATTTTCATATTTTTTTTTCAATCGGTTTTTATTTATTTCGGTATGTTAGAAATATATATTTTTTTCTTTTTTGCATTTTTTCCATTAATTTTTGTATTAATTTGGATAAGTCATTTATTTATCTACCTGACAAAATAAATGAAAAAAAAAAAAAAAAAAAATAGAAAATATCTAATGTAAAATGGCCAGGCTGTCAGTCTACTGGCTTTGGGCAGGACTTCCTGCCCAGGCTGAATAGTCAGTTCCCACGCATATGCATCCTGCTTTGGTGGTAGCTTTTTAGGACAGACAACAGGAAGTAGATGTGACTACTCCTTGTAAATGTGGTTTGAACCGGGAAAGGAAGGAAAGGATTTGCTACCTATCTGTTTGCAGCGGCCATTATCCGGCCATCTGCATGGAGAGGTCTATTTCAGTGTTGCTGAGGGAAGCTGCTGACAGGCTGGATGCCTTAAGTTCACCAGGAACTTCAGCATGCAGTCCACTGGACCTTTTTTTGCTGTATGCGGTGATATGCCACAGCAAGATTCTGTTTAAATCTAAGAGGCAATAACAGCCTGTTGTCATACCCAACTCAACTATTATTGACCCATTTTCAGGGGTTTCGGCGTCAGACACTGCTGCAAAAACGCAAAACCTTTCGCGGCTGTATGATATACTGCTGGGCATATCATACTGCCCATTGATGCCTGTTGGCATATGTTTAGACATGAAAGTCTAACAGTAAACAGTAATATTTAACAAGTTGAGATAAGAATACCCACCCCACCCAAAAAAGTCATTTAAATAAATAAAATACTTTTTCACTGCTAGTTTCAGTGTTAGTCTTAGTTTTTGTTAACTTTAACAACCCTGCGGTATTGCCCCAAATCTAAAGATCCCTGTAGACTTGTTAGTAAGATTCTATTCTGATGGGAAGAGTAACAGAGATGAAAATTGTTGTTTTGAGTTAGACATGGCCCCCATATAAACACTTACATGTATGCCATCCTCCTTCCAAGGTCTCTGTTTCCGTCCTGCATCTAATCTTCTGCTATCAGACTATGTGAGGCCTACGCTGCTGTAAATAATCACTGCTTCTAGGGTACCTCCTTCCTCTTTCTGATTAGATATACGTTGATGTTTGGAGTAGAGAGGGCCTTAGAGCTTATCTTGAAAGAAAAAAAACAAACAGTAATTCTCTTTGGAGATTGTTAGAATCCTTATGCTTTAACACCAAGGATCAGATCAGAATGCTAAATTAGCTCATTTTTCTGAACTTATTGTGAAGAACTCCCACATTTCCACAGTCCTGGTAACTGTAATTGGCTTGCCCTCCAGCCATAACAATAAAGCTCACTCTACAAATATGAGAAGTCCTTAAGTTATTATAGCAAAGCAGTGAAGGGTATCAGCCAATTTTCATAAAATATTTCAAAACAGCTCTTTTTATTGTACAGAGGAAGTGTTTTTCTCTCAACTATTTTTTTTTTTTTTAAGTTAAAATCACACATCACCAAAACTTCCCTTCTTAAAGTCCATAATGATCTCAACATTATCGTTCATCTGGAGTTGTACTTGCCTACTGAATCTAAATCCAATATTCACTCTCATTTTAAGCTCTGTTTTTGGTCTCCACCAGTTCCTGAGAAAGATATCTAGTGTGCAGTAGTGTACAGTGGATTTATAGAGCTTTTTTGCAGCAAACAGCTGGAATGCTGGAAATGAGCATTATCAAACAGTAAAGCTGTGGGCCGACAAATTAACACAATTACCTCAAAGATGCCAGAATGCTTGAACAGCTCAGTGGAATAGCAGAGACCTTTATGAATAAGTCCTCCAACCCATATGACTACAAAGATTGTTTATTCCTACACTCTAATACGACCTACAGGGGCAGTAGACGACAGAGTAGCTCATATATAAATGTTAACCTATGCAGATTTTAACACAATAATGTTTTGAGATGGTTGCTTATGAGACTGCACAATACTGTGTGGTTAGGTTTAGGCAACAAAGCTCCTTGGTTAGGTTTAGGGGGAAAAAAAAGTCCTAAAATAAAGGTGTTTCTCTCTTCTCCTGAGTCAAAGTTCTGCATTTGTCTTACATGTCTACCTCCTATGCTATCCCCTTCTTTCCATCCTAAGCAGACTTAGTCACTCCTCATACCACATCATCTGACTTCCTCCTTTGCTCCCATCATAATTACTACAGCCACAAGAGATTGTCATCTAACAATAAATGTAAATAAGGGTCAAAATTGCTGCTTGGAAAAATGACCTATGTGGTCAGTCTTCATTTTTCAGATACACACAGTCATTTGGTCCCACTGTTAAAACAAAAATATTGATAATAGCAGCTTTACATAACTCCTAAAACAAGTGGAAAATGAATATAAGAAGCACATGAATAGTGGTTTAGTTGTGGAGATTGAATGATGGGTTAGAACTGAACAGAGGTAGGATTAGACAAGCAGTTTGCTCCTTTAATTCCCTTTTGGATGTGAAATTTTAATTTATGTTGCTTGCTGAAAATCTATTATATATGTTCACTGGTTTGTTTTTTGACATATGCATAGTATTTAATTTTTAGTTTTTTAAATGTTTAAAATAATGTTTATTCAATTCAATAAAAAGAATATACAGTAGAAAAATATCTATGGTACGGTACAATACGATACGATACGATGTGATGCGATGCGATACACTTTATTGTCCTTTATTGTAGGAAAATTCATCTTGGACTCAGGAGCGGCACAAGTATTGCTGCCTTACAATAATAGTCCAGAAGAAATGAAAAGTATACACCATAAAAACATAAAAACACTTACCAATGCATCAATCTCATAAAAAGTTGACACCCCTTTTGTGGTGTTATACGATGAGAATAAATGCAGACAAAAAAAAAAG